>VYZS01056247.1:12335-70517 GCA_013400695.1 Neodrepanis coruscans | reverse complement strand
TTTTTTTTTTTTTTTTAACTAGACTGCTCAGGAATGACCAGATTTTGATACAGTGTTCCATCTTTCCTGACAGTAATTTGTGCTTCTAAGATTTCAACTCATTTGCATTGCTAATTTACCTGATAGTTCTAGCCATGGGTTTTATGGTCCTTGTACTGGTTTGCTATTCTACAGTAGTAGTGTTGTGTTTTATTTTTAAGCATTACTTCAATGGATTTAGAGAGGCTCCTGTGGCTTCTCTCTGCATTTAATGAGTTAGTTACTTATTGTTGTTCCTGGGGAGGCTGATGCTTGCAGTGAGCATCTGGACGGTGATGCATGAAAGAGCTCAGCCATCTGCCTCAATTCCACAGTCTGCCAGTTAATCTGCCAGGGGTATCTGTGGAAGGAGTGCATCTTTTTGAATGCAGATCTCCTAAAACAGTCAGTTTCTTGCATCACTTATATGACCCAGTTTTCTCATTTCCGCCTGTTCAGTTTTTTTTTTCTGATAAATGTGGCAATCAAGTGGATATTTATAAGGAAGGAATGATGTTTCCTGGGGGATTGAAAAGCTGGCTGGTCACATCTGTGTTGTTGTACAATGAGCTTCTGAAATGAATCCTGTGTTTCTCAGCAGTGGTTCCAGAGAACTGAATTACCTTTCAGCTTTTGTGCCTGAAGAGCTTTATGTTGGTTTAGCATTGGTGATGCTAAAAATCTCATATGACCTCTATGGCTTTGCAGGCATTGCAGTTTGCAACATCCCCTCCTCCTCAGTAGAGGAGACTGCTGACTCCACCCTCTGCCACATCTTGAACCTCTATCGCCGAGTGACTTGGCTGCACCAGGCTCTGCGGGAAGGGAATCGGGCCTCGAGTGTAGAACAGATTCGGGAGGTGGCTGGAGGCGCTGTGCGTATCCGTGGGGAGACTTTGGGCATCATTGGACTGGGTAAGTGATTGGAATTGTCAGACTGGAAAGAGAGCTGTGGAAGGTCATGGGAACCGAAGAATCACATTCTGAAAAAAAGTGATAATTTTGCAGCTGTTCTTTGTGTGAAACACACTGCCCTATTCTGTCATGCTGGATATCTTCAGGAGTTGGGTGTTATGTCTTGGGATTGGGGATTCTTTTTTTGATTTCAAATGGTTAGAAGAATTGGAACATTCATACAGCTCTTCTTGGTGACTGTTTCCCTATGTGCTGGGCTTTGTATCAGTAACAAAACCACCTGATAGCCACCAATTCCTTCTCCAAGTTCTTGTAGTCAGATTATTACTACCTCTGACTCAGGGTTCAGATTTGGTTTGAAAACAGAGCTCCTTCTAGACTGAGCTCTGGCTATTGCATGGGGAAGGACTAGAATTAGCCACATAGGATCAGCACTGAATAACCTCCTCCGGATCCCTATGGCAATCCTGGGGGTTTCCAGGGCTGCTCTACCTTGGGCTCTGGCAGTAAACTCCAGTGTAGGCTCCCAGGCTACCTCAGTATCTTGTCTTTAAAGTTTGTTTTACCTTTCCTTGATGATTGTGGGTTTTCTTTTGTGAAGGCCGAGTTGGACAGGCAGTGGCTCTGCGAGCCAAGTCCTTTGGCTTCAACGTGATTTTCTATGATCCCTATCTGCCGGATGGAGTGGAGCGATCCTTGGGTTTACAGCGAGTAGGAACCCTGCAGGATCTACTAATGCACAGCGATTGCATCACATTGCACTGCAGCCTGAATGAACATAACCATCACCTCATCAATGACTTCACTATTAAACAGGTGCAGCAGGAGCTTGATTTCCCCCACACAGCGCTGTGGAAATGAATGCAAACACAAACTGCTGCTTTCACAGAGGCTGAGAGCGTGTGAATCCTGCTGCCTCTGTTGTGTGCCTCCTGCTGCCTGGGGAGGCTGGGAGCGTGTGAATACGGGTGCCTGTGCTTTGTGCTGTATAGAATTTCATGTTAAGAGAAGAGCAGAATTGGCTCGTCTTGACAAGTAATGTAATTTATAAAGAATAATTTAGGCGATTCAGTAATTTCAAATTATCTTTAAAATGCATAATTTACTGTGCTGGTTAGAACCAGATGTGGTGTGGCTGGGACTGTGTATGTTTTTTACACAGATGTGCCAAAGCCTCTCTGCCCAAGCCCACTGCAAAGTCAGTCTCGGGCTCTACTCCTCTAGTCTGTGAATGCTTTCCAGTGCTTCTATGAGTGACATCTGGATGTTGTAGTCCAGTTTTGTATAGCTGGATATTTGATTCATGTCCTCTTTCTCTTTTAATGTAGTAGGATGAATATTAAGTGCAGAACTTGAGAGTTCCACTTTTGCCCTTGTTGTCTTGTGGTTTTATTTGTTCATTTTTAAAGCAAGTTTCTCAAGCATTGCTTGCAGGCATTTCCCCTGTGGTTAGCTTTGCAGTGAGAGCACTCCTAGTTCCTCCAGGCCTCATCTAATCCCTGCAGACTCCTGCTTATTTCCAGTAGACTTCCCAAGATTCACTTACCTTCCATATAAAGTCTCATTCTCAATGCACTTAATATTTTTCTTTTTCCAGATGCGTCAGGGCTGCTTCTTAGTGAACACAGCCCGGGGAGGGCTGGTGGATGAGAAAGCCTTAGCACAAGCCTTGAAAGAGGGGAGAATCAGAGGAACAGCACTGGATGTGCACGAGTCTGAGCCTTTCAGGTAATGTTGTACCTGCATGCCTGCTGATGTCTGGGGATGATTCTTTTGGCTTTTTTTTTGTTATTTGGGTTACAGTGATGCCTAAGAGGACAGATGGGGTTGTCACTTCAGGAAAGAAATCACTTTTTTTTTACTTTTAATTTCTTCTCCCAGTTTTGCTCAGGGGCCCTTAAAAGATGCACCCAATGTTATCTGCACCCCTCACACTGCCTGGTACAGTGAACAGGCTTCCATTGAATCCAGAGAAGATGCAGCTAAGGAGATCCGCAGAGCTATCACAGGTAATGGAGGGGATTGTGTGCCCTGCAGCTGCTGCTGAATTAGTGTTCTTTTGTTAGTTCACTGCAAGGATTATGCTGATTTTTCTGAAAACTTGGACTCAGTCGCTGGTTTCTGGAACTGCCGTGTAAGTTGATAATTGTATCTTTGCCTTCTGAGAATCTTGTACCTAATGCTGGAGTGGCTCTTTCTGTCCCTGGGAAAGCCTTTTACCCACATCATCCAATTCCTTTGACAGTTACACTGTACATGTTTTTCCTGAAGTAGTACATATTGTCCCTTGGAAAAGGTGAGGCTTGGCAGTTGCAGATTGTGGCCAATAATTTTCACACAATCACAGAAATGGGAAGGGAGGATCAGTTTCTTGTCTTCTCCAGAGACCAGGTGCTCAGAGGAGTCTCCCCTGCCCAGCGTTAACGTGTGGAGGTAGATGAATAAGATGTTGAGCATTTCCTTTCTACTCTGCTTTGTAAATGCTGCAGGGAACAAGACCCCCATACCTGTGTTCTGTTTTTTTTGTCATTCTTGGTGCTCTTGCAGGTCACATACCTGATGCTTTGAGGAACTGTGTTAATAAGGAGTATTTGCTGTTAGCAGCTCAGTGGTCCAGTATTGATCCTGCAACTGTCCACCCAGAACTCAATGGAGCTGCAGCTTACAGGTGAGATGTGTAGGTTGTCCAAGCATGTCTTCCTGCTGAAGCAGGCCAACATCCCTCTTTGGGTTTGGGAAGTACTTGTAACTGCAAGCAGGTATGTCTCTTTTCCTATATACTCTGTATATGAGCTCTTTCCCAAAAATTAGCAGCAGCACTTCTAAAGCTGCACTAGGATTTAAACTGTACTTGGTCGAACCTGTACTCCTACCTGTACTAGGAGGGTATCTCCTCCTAGGACCTTCTTTGCCTTGTTTAGTTCCAGCTGTGTACCTTAACATTTAGAAGTTGTGCACATCATGAGGGCTCTATCAACAAAGCACAATTCTTACCTGTAGGACTATTTTTGAGACACTCTCCAGTGGATTTTGTCCAGTGGTCTAAATAGATGGTATTTCAGTTTATTTATCTGTTGCAGACCTGCAAAGTGATTCTGGGCAGGTTGTATGCCTTCTGTTTTTGTCCCATCTGCAGAGTAGGTGATACATATTTTTCTCTTCTGTGAGAGATCTACAGATGTATTTGTGAAGGCAGCACAGAGAGGCAGAATGGAAGTAATGAAAAAACAGTTCATTAGCAATTCATGAGTGTCGCTCTCCTGTTTCTCATCTTGCATTTGGCTGTTTTATTAGTTCAGCTCCTTGCTTTTTCTGTCTTGGAGCCCAGTGAAGGATAACTGCAGCTTACACTCCTGCTGATGGGGAGGGAACTCCCAGCCCTCCAGGTGCCTTCACACAGTGCCTCACACTGTTTTCCACTGGAGATAAACTTATTCTCAGCATTTAGAAACAGGTACAATCTCTATCTGTCTGGGAACAAGTGTCATTTGTTGTTAGGATATTGCTGCTACTGTTCAGCTCTGGAGACTTTTCTATCTTAGAGCATTTCTGTTAGAAAGAGGGCTTTGTATTCAGCAGGTGTCTGAGGGCACAGCTTGTTTCCCTTTGAATAATTCTGTTGGACAAGCGTGTAATTTCTATGTTTCTGTTGGTTTTAGGTTTCCTCCAGGAGTAGTGGGAGTAGCCACCCCTGGGCTACCAGAACCACCAGTAGTGGAAGGGATTGTAGCTCATGGGATTCCTCCTGTTTCTCACTCTGCACCACGTACCCCTTCCCCAGGAGAGACGAGCAAACTGGATGCAGACAGAGAGATTCCTGCTGACCAATAGCAGCACCTTTCTCTCCTCTCCTTTGACAGCAGAAAAAAGTAGGAGGGTATCTCCTCCTAGGACCTTCTTTACCACCCTACAGAGACTGTTTCCTGTTCATATTGGACGGGAGAATGCATTTCATCACCGACAAACTTTAGCTCTTGCCTTTATTTTGTAACCCTTTAGTTATAATCTCTCAATGAATCTTTCTCCTTCTCTGGGGCATGGCAGCAGTGACCTTGCCTCCCCTTGGCTTAAATAATGAGTGTTCCTATATATGATTCAGTTGTCTGTGACAGGGAGCTGTCCTTGTGCACTTGAAAATAGAAGTGAAGCTGCCTGATCAGGGATGGTCCTCAGTGTTCCCAACACCAGACTTCAGTGCACACTTTTCAGTTGTGACTTGTAGCTTAAATTTAATCTGGCTGAACCTCTTTTAAGTGTAGCCATGAGAGTATTAGAAAAAAATACTAGTTAATTGGAGAAGTTGTGACTATTGTCTTCATTATGCCCTTGGTAGAATGCAGCCTAGGCTAAGCTCTGTGTGTTACTTTGCTTGTTTTAATTACCACTTCCTGTGAGAACAGACATAGCACAGGCACTGCTAGTTCTTGATTGTACAAAGTTTCCTCTATGCAGTTCTAAGCCTGAAGTTAAAAGTAACAATCTCAAAGCCAGCCTTGTAAATAATTTGGAGGGGATTAAAGTATCATCAAATGTGTTCTGGTGGCTGCCGTGTTGGTGAGGCTTCAGAATAGTTCACCCTGGAGTCTGTAACTTTAGATAAGGCAAGGAAATGCAGAAATGGGAAAAGCTTGCACTGAGAGACAGCAAGTAGCAATAATGTGCAGCTGCAGTTGCTGGTTCCTCACCCACAAGTACCTCACAGTCTTTGGCAGTGTTCATCCACAAGGTATCTGTCATGGTAGGATTCTAAGCTTTATGCTACAGATTTTTTTTCTTTTTGCATAACTGCACCAAGTAGAAGTAACATCCCACTTGTCTGTGGTGGTGGAGAAGGCAGCTTTTAACAGTCAGGAAAAGGCTTTTCACTCAGAGGGTGGTTGAGCACTGGAAGAGGCTCCCCAGGGCAGTGGTCACAGCACAGTGGTCACACTTTCCTTGAGTTCAGGAAGTGTTTGGACAATGCTTAGGCACATGGTGGGATCCTTGGGGTCTCCTGCACATGGCCAGGAGTTGGCCTCCATGATCCTGATGAGTCCCTTCCAACTCAGCACATTCTATGACTCTGTGATGTCTCTGTGGCAGGGCAAGGCAAGGCCAGGCAAGGTTTGTTTTACATGAATAAGCTTTGTGATACTAAAGGAGAATGAACCCTCTCACCTTTTCACGTGAAGCCAAGGCAGGATTGTTGCTGTCAAGTCTTTTCAATTTAACAAATGATTGAATATGAATCACTTCTTTGAGGGGTGTGGAGTCTTCAGCAACAGAGGTTCCACTGGAGATTTTTCTTTATTTCCCAGTCTTCCTTTAGTTTCATCTTGTTACACTTTAGTTACAGCCTTTCCATGCACAAGATGTAACAATTTCTGATTGATTTGTTCATGTTGATCTATTAAAGTAGGTGCTATATGGGAAGCACACCCTATGTGTGGGTTTCTCTGCTTCCCTCGATTCTTCTCTGTTGTGTGTCTGTGACTGGAGGCTGAACAGATGGGAACAGACAGGAAAAACAACTTGAATTATGGATAAAATCCTCTGTTTAGGCTGTTGAGATTGGGAAGATGAGGAAAGCTTTTGGAATCAGTAAATTTTCAGATTTTTTCCTGGTGTTAAATTTTTCTTCAATACTGCCTTCTGTATAATGGCTTACTACTAATACAGTGAAGTGATTCATTCCTTTCTCCTCCACCGCCTCCCCCACTCCCCCAGCAATTCAAGAAAGGAAAATAGTCAAGAAGTAAACTTCAGGTGTTTTCTTACAGATTTTACACTTTTAACTGTTTAGCATTAGTGAGGTGATAATAGTTTTTTAGTGCTGAGTGTCTTTTTTGATAAGGTATTTGTCTCAGTGAAGGTTCTTGGCTTCTGTGTTTTCGTGGAGATGCTGATTCTACTTAAAATTCATATACCTCCTTGGCTGCTCAGGTTTAGCAGATCAGACTGGGACTGGTGGTAGGCACAAGTTACAGAACTTTATCTGAATAAAAGCCTAGAGCTCAGAAGCCCATTGATTGCAGATGTACCTAAAATAACCAGCAGCACTTTCCTGAATTCTCTAATCTCAAGGAAATCTAGATTTCACAAGCTGCTGGCTCAGAAACCTCTTCTTCTGACAGGCAGGTGTGGAAAAATTTTCAGAAAGTTCATCTTCTGCCTGTTGCCATATTAGGAAAGCAGTGTGTCAATAACTACTCTTATTTGCTGCTGAAAATTCCTGCCCTGCTTTGGGGTTCAGGTCTGAGATTATTTTGTGGTAAGGGGCTTCTAGTGATGAGCTTTGAGGATCAGAGTACCTTGACCTTGTCTTTTGTAGAGCACAATGCAAGATAGATTTATTTTTTTAAAAGAGGCAATTTATTTTTTTTTCTTAACTGCAGGTATCTCTACAGTCAAATAACTGAGCAGAGGAAGAGTGGAAAGATCTCATTTGGGGGACACTTGAGTTTCTCAGTTGTTATTTTTGGTGGCTAGATACACTGGTGACTAGCAAGCATAGGAATTAAATAATTGATGTTATAAGAAATATTTCCAGTTATGGGTACTAAGGAGTTGAAGCTGACAGCATTGATAGTGACTCTGTTCTATCCAACACTGTGTAAGGTTTGTGATTGGATGTGAAGGCAATTTTCCCCGTGATTAAAGTCACAGCAGAAAATGTCAAGGTAGAAATGAACAGAACCCTTATCCTGTCCTCAAAGAAGGACTCTCTGCGCTTACAGGATTACTCTGCCTCTGCCATTTGTACCTCTGCTGACAGCCTGGACCCATTATCACCACACAAAGGCTCTTCTGAATGGAGAGCTCAAAGAAAAATTTACCAGTACTAAAGCACCCCGAGGTCTTCTCCCTTCCCTGAGTGCCAAGTGCTTTGTTAGCACTTTCTGCTGTGTGAGACACTGACTTGCAGCTCCCCCTCCCAAGCTTAGTGCAGTGTACAGAAGTGGAATGATTTTTTTTTAATGCCTTCCTTCAGAACTAGTGCAGAGCTTTAATCCCAAAGAACAGAAGTCTCCCAGGGTGAGGCAGGAGTGCCCTAGCTGCACTAATCTGCTTACAGGAGGTGCTCACACTGTCCCAAGGTACATTCTGTTTGTCAGGGTCACTGCTGCTGACCAGCTTTTTTTATAGAGGACTCAGAGTTTCAGAAATATATTTTTGTAGACAATGACTAAACTGTGAAACATTGAAATAAAGCATGTAAACAAAAACTTACAGCACTGTCCTCTGTACAGATGTTTTTCTCACTTCAGTTCTCTCCTGACTCGTTAGAAAATGTTTGATTACTTCTTGGATATATTTTAATAAAATTCTCCAAAGAACGTGGCTGCTGTCTGTGGAAGGGGTGGCCTTAGGTGTGATACTGAAGGGGAGGGTTGAAAATCTGTACAGGTGAGTGTCTGCATCAGTCCCACTTTTCTAATTAGAGAAACCACACAGCTGGTCTCTGGATTTGCTCTGGCAAATTACTGTCTTTGGATTCTGGAGCACTGGTCATCAGTCAAGGCTGTGAAGGTGGCAGACTGGAGAAGCAGAAATCTTCAGTGCTTAAGGGACAATTGGGATGGAGCCTGATGGTTACTTACCTGACCTCCCGTGAGCTGAAACTGTGGTCTCTGGTTTAGCAGCCCTTTCAGTTTGTAGTTTAATAGCAGGAGCTGTCTTCACCCTCTTACAGTAAAACAGAATTTGAAATTAACACACAGAATTAGCCCATGCAACTAAGTTTTCCAACTTGTTATAGAAGTTGGTGCAACAGAATGAGCATAGGAAAGTTGTGGGCATTTCACAAACTGAAGTTAATTCACGCTGTATGGCCTGTGCTCCCTGGGTTTATCATTAGCGACAGTTGGGAATCCCCTGGTGTGGGTGGGTTTTACCACTGTTGGTCTTGCTGGCGGTGTGTGCCTTTGGAATATCCAGCACCACGCTCAGGAGGTGGAAAATGCTGGCCATGGTTTATCCAATGTGAGCCTGAGCTGGTGGAATGGAAGGGGGACACGGGAGCACTTGGAATCTTTCACATGGTGGTGGTACTTCTGCACAAGCAGAAACAGATGTAAATCACATCATTTTTCTAACTGGGATTCTTTAGTATTTTAAGGTTCATGTTGAAAAGGGGCAGGTTTAGAGCATTGCACTGTGCTACGTGAGAGCTGTTCGGATGGATCAGCTAATCATGACAGCTGAATTCATTAACATAATGATTTTATATCTTAATCGCTCCCTAAATACACCCTTTCCAAAATCTGCCTCCCTGGAAAGCGGCACACCCTGCCCTGTGCGGCCGCTCCGCCAGCCGGGGGTCCCGCCTCAGCCACGGCCGCCGCTGCTTCTGTTCCCCTCGGAAATCACCGGGAAACTCCATTTCTGCGGCCGTTCCCCGTGTGCGAGGCCCTCCCGGGGCAGCGCTCCCACCGCCCCGGGCCCGGGCCTGGTCCCGTTCCGGGTTCTCCTCAGACGCCCCGTTCTCGTTCCCAGTCCCATTCCCTGTCCACCTCCGCCCGCCCCGCTCCCGGTTCCCCTCAGCCCGCCTCGTTCCCGTTCCCTATCCCGTTTCCCGTTGCCTGTCCCTATCCCATATCCCGGTTCCNGCCATGAGCGGAGCCGTGCCCCAGGACCTGGCGGTGAGCCCCGGGCGGGCACGGGGGGCCGGGGGCCGTGCGGGGGCCGGGAGGGACTCCCGTGTGACACCGATGCGTGCGGGACGCCTGTGGTGCCGCTCCCTCGGTGCTGCGGGGGGCTGGCGTTGGGGTCCGGTTTGGCTCTTTGACCCCTCCGGGAAGATGTTAAATACTCTTGATCAGCCTGAATGATACGGAAAACACATGCTGAGGGCATGGTTTTGAGTGAGGGCGAGCAATTCTGTCTCAGGTTTTGTTTGCAGCTGTAGGAATTGGGGCTTTGTGCAAGGTGTTCGAACACTTGAGCGTTTGTTTGGCTCCTTTCTGGTGCAGCTCAGTGAACGCCGGGGTGGGGACCCTGCAGACCCTGCGGAGCTGCTGGTGCTGTGAGTGCGGGGCAGCCCCGGGGCCGCTGTAACAACCCCGGGGAGGGGGAACGAGGTCCTGGGCTGCTGGAGAGGTGGAGTTCTCTTTATGGTTGGCCTTTTAAAGATAAGTTGTTGGGGTAAGTTCTCTGGGCCTCTTTGCGGAGCTGCAGCTCTGAGGAGTTTCCCTGACACCCCGCGGCCTCGGTGCCGCTTCCCTGGGCCTTGTCCTGGTTCTGCCCCCGGGGCTGGGGCACAAACCAGCGCTGGGATCGGCTCTGCCCTCCCCGCGTGTGCGGCTGGAGCTGGGGGAGGGAATTCCAGCTCCTGCTGTGCCTGTCTGACCACGAGGGAAGGAAAACCCGTGGGGTTTTTGAGGATGTGGCAAGTGTTGGAGGCTGTTGTGAAAACGTGCTGGGGCTCAGACCCAGCTGGTGGGAAACTGCCTTGGACACGTGTGTCACCAGTGCTCCTGCCTTGTGGAATCACCAGCTGCAAACACGAGTGTGGTGGGATGGCATTTCCATGGGCCTGAGCTTAGGTACTGTTTTCATGGAAGGGCTGGTGGCCTGTTGCCTTTTATTTTGGCTTTGGGGTGTTTGGTTTGGTTTGGTTTTGTTTGGTTCTGTGGTGAATCTCTGCTCAGGAGAAGGGAGTCACTTGTTTCCTGCTTAGTCTTTGCTGTCCAGCCATGACACCTGTTAGATTCCCCTCACAAGGTGAAGATCAGCCTCTGTCCTGGACAGATGGAATGGGAAGAATGGGAGGTTTTTAGGTTGTGGATCCATTGCCTTCATTCAGCACTGCAGTTCCCTCCCCTCCTTCCATCATAACCCTCCTTGTAGTTTCAGTGATGCAGCTGTTCTCTCTCTTCTTGAGATCTGTACAAGGACTCTAAAATGTGAGCTGTGTAAAATCCTCGAGGCAGAATTTGGAGTAATGTGGAGCATTCAGTGTTTTCCTGGACCCTCCCACGCATAATGAACGATGTACTATCAGAAAAAGGTTCTATTTAAACTCAGTCAGGAGTGATGAACTGGCACCAACCAGTCAACTACTGTTTGGGAAACACTCAGCTAAGGCAAAGTAATGATGTGAAAAAGGCCGAGAAAAACATCTTTTTTTACTCTTTGTCTTACTTAAGTCTGTGCTTTCTTATTGTGTCCTGTAAGGATGGTTTCACTGACTCACCTGTAGGACTTGTAGAAATAGAAACCTGCAGTTCAACATCTTCACCTTTCTAAGGAAGAAAACTCAGGAGTAAACAGGGGGGTTTTGTGTCTTATGCGTTTCTCTATGTCTTGTGTTTTTATCTATTTCTTACAGTAATCTGCACATAATTGAATGTATTCTAAAGACATTGTTCCTTGTACCTGATGTGTGGTTTATACAATTTAACAAAAACATGTAGTCTAATGGGATTTAAAGGGATTTAATTGAATAAAGTTGGTACTTAGAAATTATCTGGATTGTGGAATAAGCTTAATTTACTTTGCAAGTATCAGAACTCTTTGAGTTAATTGTAAGTACCAGGGTATTTTAACTAGTTTTTGTAACTAGGTCACGTTGGGAAAGAATATCTTCCTGTCTGGAGGCTGTTTGGAGTTAGATGAGGGATAGTGGGACCCTCCAAGGCTGGATTTAGGTTCTTGTGCTCTTCAGCAGTTTTTGGATGCTGCCTGAGAGTCATCTTGACAGTAGGGAGGCAGGTGGGGAAATAAATGTGCTTGTGCTGTGTGTTGGTTCTGCAGAGCTGATGGTGTTCCTGGTCCCTCTCCCTGCACTGGGGTGTGTTTGGGTGTTGCAGGAGTTGGTGTAAGGCTTCATCTCACTCCCTGGGAAATGTCTCATGTTGCTGCTCTTGGAGGCAGAACTCTGGGCTGGGTGGGTGTTGGAAGGACCAGGAGGCAGATATTTAATGCTTGTTGTTGTAAAGGAGATTTTTGAGAACAAAGGGAATGTTGGATGTTTTTTTCAAGTACATTTTTACTCGGTTTGCAATTAAAATACAGTTCTGTGAAGGATAGATGGCTGCAGAAGTAGTGGATGTACATTTTCTCTGCTTCCTCTGTGACACTTCATTGGAGGGCCAAGTACAAAGTACTGTGAATCCTTGTTATGCCACAGGTTTGTTTTTCTGATGACCTTTCTGTCTTCCCACGTGTGACAGGTGCACATCCACACTGAGAATTGTGCATTCCTGTGGTGAGGAATGTCTTCTGTACCTCCACTGATTGCTTTTCTCAGGACTTGATTGGGTCATGGGGTGTCCTCTAACCAACTGTGCTGCTGAAATGGAAGGGGCAGGGGTGGAATGAAGGGAAGGGAATGCCTTTGCATTTGTATCTTGTACAAGTTAAATGATTTATTTTTGCAGCACTGGTTCCGTGTCTGCTGGGTACCTTCTCACCCCCCAGTCTTCTGTGTTTCTCTCAACTGAGACACTCCAAGTTCCTGTCTTTTTTTTTTTCCCTCCTCTTTTCCATATTTGAGGATACTTGTTATAATTTGTTGATACCTGGTAGCAGTTGCTGTACCTGTGCAGGAGTTCCAGCTGAACTGCTTCATTCCTGGGGTTTGTGGAAGAGCCCACTTTGTTCACTGTGCCCACATGGCTTTTTTGCAGTGTCTCTGATATTTTAGGAACTATTGAACATTTGCCACACTGAGCTGCATATGTGCAGTAATGTCAGTACATTTTAAATCTATCTTGCACAAAATAAGTGTATTTGGGAAGTCTGGGTAGAAATTTGGAAGCTCCAGGGAAATGAGCTTCTAAGGCAGAGAAATGCTGCCTTTAAAGAGCAGTCTGAATGTTTGTATTGGGTTTGCATGGCAGAGTTTTGGGGGAGGAGGAGGAGGGTTACAGGGGTACCTTCTGGGAAGCTTCCAGAAGCTCCCCCCATGTCTAGTGGAGCCAATTCCAGGTGGCTCCAGGACAGAGCTGCCTCTGGCCATGGCTCAGCCATGGGATGCTCTGGGACAGCATGCTTAAGAAAGAAGAAAAAGTCATTGCATAGAAGAAAATTGTGGCCAGGGAAGTGAGAATGTTTGAGAAAACAGATTCCAAGGCCAGTGGAGAAGGAGGGGCAGGAGGTGCTCCAGGTGAGGAGCTGAGGTTCCCCTGCAGCCCATGGAACCCCGGGAACACAGAGATCCCCCTGGAGTTCCCCACCCTGGAGAAGGTGGGTGTCTGAGGGAGGCTGTGCTGGAACAGTCTCCTGGCAGGACCCTGGAGAGAGGAGCCCAGACTGGGGCAGGTTTTCCTGGCAGGACTTGTGGCCTTGTGAGGGACCCAGGCTGGAGCAGTTCATGAACTGCAGCCCGTGGGAAGGACTCAGGTTGGAGAAGATGATGGAGCACTGTCTCCTGTGGGATAGACCCCACACTGGAGCAGGGGAACGAATCCTCTCACCCCATTCCCATCTCCCTGTGCTGCTGGAGGAGTGGGGGGAAGTTTTTTTAAGGTTTGAATTTACATCTCATTATCCTGCTCAGTTTTGATCGGTCATAAATCCGGCTGATTTCCCCAAGCTGAGTCTGTTTTGCCTGTGATGGTGAGTTGGTGAGAATCTCTTCTGTCCTTTTATCAACTCCTGAGCCGTTGGTTACATTTTCCCTCCTCAGTGCAGTTGAGGAGGGGGGTGATAGAGGGCCTTTGGTGGTGCCTGGTGTCCAGCCAGGGTCAAACCACAGTGTTTTCCCTTGGTGTCAGAGCAAGAGCAGCTGCGCTGGGCAAGGCCAGAGGTCCATCTGTTCCCACCTCTGCCCTGTCCAGCCTTGCACTGCTCAAATGTGGAAGAAGGAAAATTGTTAAACCTGCTGTCAATATGCTGCCAAGTGAGAGTGTTCTGAAGTGATGATTAGCTGTAAAATCACACACAGCATGACTGCTGAATATTTGCATCAGTGAGGGGCTGCAAAGTCTGCTCATCTGATGGTGAATGCTCTGCAGAGCTCATTGGCTTGTAAGGGTTGGATTGGCTTTGAAGGTTGGTCTCTCTCTCCCTCCTTCTGTGTGGTGTTTTTTGCAGCAGAATCCAAGATTTCAGATTTCTTGGTTCAGACTCAATGAACTGTGGTTATTTGACTTTGGAAAATTGCAGTTCATCCAGGCTTACTGCTCAAAAAGTGTTTTCAAGGAATCTCATACTAGAGTTACCAATCTTGTATTTATGTTGTTACTCGTAGTTGCATCAACTTCTATTTATACCGATATGACAAATCATGTTCTTGGATGTTGAATTGTAGGAGTGTTCAGATCCAGCTCCTGCAAATAAAGGCTGAAAAGTTACTGTGTCCTGCAAACTTTGCCTGCAGGAAGTTCATCGTGTTTGCCTTTGGTTACTGAGTAGCTTTTTTAACGTGGTTATAAAACACATGTGCTCATAGAGTAACTTCCCTCGATAGTGTTACAGTGCTCTTTAAATAGTCTTAATTTCAGTTGCTGACTGCAGAAGGAGAACAAGACTTAATTTTACACTGATTTGGGATTGATGTACATAACCGCAGTTCCAGGTGCTTCAGGCTTTCCCTGTGAAGCCCTTGGTATCTGCATCTGGTAAATTGTGCCCCCTCCTTCAGGTTCCATGCTCTGTCTGATCAAGGCATCCAACTTTTCAGTCAGTGGCAGGTTTATTTTCTTCTGTAGTTTCTAAGTATGTTTTCTTTTGGGATGTTATTGATCATGTTGTTCTGAGGTGCTGCTGGGTAGGGCCTGCCTTGCTGCCAGTGCCCTGGAAGATCTCACCTACACTAGATGGGGATGTTTCCATTTGCAAAACACAAAGGGCAATGGGCAATGGGAAGGTTTTCTTGTCAGGTTTTCTTTGCAGTTTGTGCATGACTCTCTGATTGGGCTGATTGTGCAGGGCTCTGGGTTACACCAGGAGCGTGTCAGCTGCAATGTGCTCTGAAGTGACTCTGAAGTTTGTACAGCATGGGGTTGGTATTCAAAAAATTGATTTATATTTTAGTATAAGTTAAGGAAAAGATGTTTATTCTTAAAATTTTAAGTATAAATTCTCCTTTTTAAGGGTAGGCCTGGGGAGTGGTGAATGGGTTCTTAGTGTACAAAATAGGCTGGTGCTGCTTCAAAAGACAGTCTGTCTGTGGCTGTGAGCAGAGAGGTGTCATATGGCAGGAAGTTTCTGTAGGAATGCAAACATTTTCTGAAATAAAGTTCCTCTTAAAAAGCCAAGCACAGTGATTAACATATCTGGCTCTGCCTGGTGTAAAACAGGCTGCAGTTCCTGGGTTGGATTCAGAGTGTGAGGGGTGTTCCAGGACTGGCTCGAGGCAGGGCTTGTGTGAGGTGCTGCTGTGTCTGGAGCTCCATGTGCTGCTTTGGATCCACCGTTACCTGGGGGGTGTCCTTAGAGCCCAGATTTGACTTGGGAAGCATTTGTTGTCCAAGAGGGGGATACTGAGCACAGTCATTTTCTTGTTTGGTGTGAACCAAAACTACCCAGATCAGCTCATACCTCTCAAGTGTTCAGCTGCTTAACAGTTTAATTGTTTTAATCTCATTTACTGGCAGTCTGAGCTGCCTGAGGTCTTGGATGCATCTCCCAAGCTGAAATCTCAGTGTCTGCCTTCCCTTCCTTCCTTCCTTTCCCAGATGTTGACAATGTAGTTCTTTCTCCATCATGAGTAAGAGGTCGTTGCCTACTTTTGCTTGGTGGTCTGTGACAGATTCCCACCAGTGCTTCCCTTCTGGGCATAAGTGCTATTATTCCAATTTACAGATGGGGAAACTCAGCCAGTGACACTAAATGGCCTGGCCAAGGTCATGCAGGAAGCCTCTGATGAAGCAGGGAATTGAACCTGGGTCTCTGGCTACTCTCTAGCAACTGATGGACCATCCTTGCAAAACTAGGTAAAATTTAAGACCATTTTAAGGGATGTTTTTGGACTTGGATTTTTTTTGCCATCTTCTGCTTTTATAATATATAAACCCCTAAAATGTATTTTTGTTTTTTTGTAGATGGCATCTACATTAGACCTTTGCGCAAATTCTATTACAATAAGCTGCAGTATTTTTATCTATTATAAATGATATTTAGAATCTTTGTGTCACAGGATGAAAAAGACCAAAGTATCTTTTTTATCTGCACTATGGTCTTCCTTTCTTTGCAGTTGCATATTGCTTAGGAAAAGAGTTTTTCCCTATAGGAGAACTTGGGTAAATCCTGCAGATGTATTTTTGTGTAAGCAGCATCGTTTTTGATGTGATACAGACTTACCTGCACTAATTGCAAATATATTTGCCATCATCCATGGCACTGTTTAAAACACTGGTGTCATTGATTGGTGGTTTGCCTTAACTGGTGGGGAGCAGAGTTGGGAAGGTCAGCAGGAAGGTTTGTTGTCAGTAGATGAGACCCTGTGGATTGTAGGGCCATTCACACATTTGACAGGTGGTTTATTCTGGTGTAGCCAGGGCTGTAGCACACAGATGATTCCCTCCTGACTGAGAACTGCACAGTTTTCAAATTAAGACATTCTCAGTTAAAATCAGTTTCTTGGCTTATGGCTTCTGGGTTTTTACCAAAGGCAGAATGTTTCTCTTTACCACTTTATACATCAAAAGGAAATAGGTTCATTCATTCTTGTCTGTCTTATCAGTCCTTATTTTCCTTGCTTTAGTCATCTCTTTCAGGAGTCCCATAGAGTTTTTCTTACAGAATCTGAGCACATTTGGCATCAGTTCATGAGCCTGCTGTAGTCATTTTCTGGACTAACACCAAGTGGTTTTTGCACAAACACGGGGTGTGCCCTGCAAGTCACTTTCTGTTTCTTGCACACTCATTACACAAAGGGATTTCTGTTGCAGATTCTGGCAGCAGAAACCGAGTGTATATTGAGGTTTTTATCCTTTTTGTTGATGAATGATGTGTTGGAAACTGCTGACAGTATCATGTGTGGTGTTGCATGAATCTGGAAGAGCTCCCCTGCATATCTGTGCAGTGTAGGAAAATACTCTGCTGGGTATTGATTTAGAATTCATAACAACTTCTTTAATGTTTGTAAGGCAAAGTTTGGCAGGACTCCATTGCTTATGTTGATTATACAAAGAGGGAACAGAACTGAATATTGAATGTAAATTGTATAAAACAAACTTGCCCTGAGTTCTCTGTTTTGCAGGAGAGAGAGAGAGATCATCTTAGTGTATGGTAATGTTGTATTTTCTCTCCATTTTACACAGTTTGTAGGTCTGGGCTTTTAGATAGGAAAACCTTAAGTGATGGAACAGAATATTCCAGTTGGAAGGGACATAGAGTGATCTCTGCTCCAACTGCCCGACCACTTCAGGGCTGACCAAAAGTTAAGGGCACCGAGGGTGCACTCAGTCCCCTTGTCCAGATCATGAGTCAAGATGTTAAACAGGTCCAGCCCCAGAACAGCCCTGGGGAACCTCAGTGGTGGCTGCCCCCAGCTGGATGTGGCTCCTTCCACACAACTCTGGGCCCAGCCATCCCCCAGTTTTTCCCATCCGGGAGCCCACGCAGCCAAGCCATGAGCAGCCAGTTTCTCCAGGAGGATGCTGTGGGAGGTGATGTCAGACACTTCACAGGAGTCTGGATAGGCACATCCACAGCCTTTCCCTTATCACAGAATCACAGAATTAACAAGGTTGGAAAAGACCATTGAGATCTTGGAGTTCAACTTGTTATCTAACACCATCCCATCATCTAAATCATGGCACTGAGTACCTCATCCAATCCTTTCTTAATCACATCCAGCACTGGTGACTCAGCCACCTCCCAGGGCAGCCCATTCCAATGGGAAATCACTCTCTGAAAAAGTTTTTCCTGACATCCAGTCTAAACCTCCCCTGACCCAGCCTAAGATGTGTCCTCTTGTTCCACTGAGAGGGTCATTTTGTCATAGAAGGAGATCAGGTTGGTCTTGTTTAACTCTTTTATGAAGTAATAAAATAAACCTAATAGGTGTCTGTATTTATTTGGGGCAGGGTGGGAAGCTGTATTTTATTGTTTGTATAAATTTGTCTGCCTTTAGTGATCCTTGTCATCTGGTTTAGGGGAACATGATAGTGAGGGGTCCTCTCTGTATAGATACTTATAAAATCTTCCCTTCTCTTAATCAAATCCTTAAATATCTTCCAGAAAAGCATATGTTCCAAAGCCAGCATTAAACTTTTATCATGTAACTTCTGTGATAAGAGAATCATAATGAGTTGATTACCTCACAAATACTGTAGACATTGTAAACGAATGATTCCATTTTGTTATTTTTGCATGATAATCCTCTCATTACATCACATACTGCTGCCAAAGGAGCACAAATACAATATTAAGGAAGCTGTAAGTCCCCTGAAACTGGAAAGGTGTTTGGTCCAGTTTCCATTATATTGCTGAAATCTGTTGAGTTGGAGGAGGGATATCTTGAAAGGGTCAGTACTGTTTCCCTGCAGAGCAGCTTAAGCAGTAATGGAGTTCAGGAACACACCAGGAGACTTGTTTCATGTTCTCTCCCTTTGGAGTTTGAGCTTTTGAGTCCGGGGGGAGGAGTGGGGAAGGGGAGGGTTGTGTAAATGGTCTCCAATACTTTTAATAACGTAAAGCAGGGAGGTCTCTGTCTCTGGTTAGTGCCTGTTATCACTCAATGCTTGTACTGGTTACAAAATTCTGTTTTGACTGTCCAGTTTAAGGTGTTTCTTAATTTATTAGGGATTTCTTGCTGTTCATTTGACATGTTTGATTATATTTGGGGAGTATGTAAGTCTGGAGATGAAAGATTGGAATGGAACTGTGTTTTAACATTTAATAGCTCCAATTTTTAGGACATGGAATGAGATTTGTAACCTCTGTTCTAAGCATTCTTGCAATATAATTTCACATGACTGTAACATTTGTCTTTCATGACAAGAAAAAAGAAGAGCATATCTCAGAATAGGGATTTAAAATTGTTGTGTATTTAGTGTGGTTTCTATTGTTACACTGTAAACAAGGTAATGAAAAATCTAATGAGTAGTTAATTCTGGGTAATCTCATGCCATCCAAAATGTTTGTGTTTGTTCAGGGAGTTCGGTATTGTACAAGATGATACAAACATCTGATTTAGGGTGGATTCTATCAACACAAACTCTCCAGGCTGCAGCATTTAATTCAGTGAATGTCAGTTACCTGCACTGATCCAGGCTGCCTTTGAAATGCCAAGTAAGAGGGTAGAAATTCTCTGCAAAATCCTACTGTGCTAAAGGCTTACATTGGGTTATTATCAGCTGTATTTTGGGATGAAGAGTTTTCACATCTTTAATTTTGTATGGCAAAATGCAGCATGTGGAGCCAGTGATGTGTGTTTGGGGATGCATAATGTTTCATATGGTAGTAATTCCTATGAATTTGATTCCCATTTCTTTGCTTATATGTGTTGGCTGTGTAGCTGTGCTGTTCTCAGTGTTAACATTACAATACTCACCCTGATTTTTTCAACTAAAGCTGCTGTCTCCTTTTCCATAGGGGTTGTAGGAATGTTATTTTCTATTCAGTGTCTGAACAGAGATAAAATGCCTTCTAATTTTTTATTTATTTTTTTAATCAGATCTTTGTGGAATTTGATGGCTGTAACTGGAACCAACATGCCTGGGTGAAAGTCCATGCTGAGGAAGTGATAGTGTTGCTGCTGGAAGGATCATTGGTTTGGGCACCACGAAATGATCCAGTTGTGCTCCAGGGAAATCGAGTCTCTCTGGCACAGTGGCCAGCACTGGTGAGTGTTTGACCACAAGCCCTTATTGTACAGGGCACCACTTTGCAGGTACCAAAAATGGCTTGGGGATGAAATTTGTTTTGGTAAATAGGAGAGCAGTTAACTGGGAAGGCATCAGAGAGGCAGCATGTTTCCAATTCCTGCGCCAGAAGTTGAAAGCTGCTGTGACATTCTGTGCAGAAATGACTTTTTTACAAGTGGGTCTCTGAAGAAATGTGTTATGTATCTGAAAAGATTATTTTTCCTCTATTTAAAACTTTGAGTATGTTAGGCTACTGATGAGCAGTGTATAATGAAGAGCATTCCTTGCACACTTGTCTTCTCTTAGTGGCTTCTGAAGAGGAAAGATCATCATATGTGAGAATCCTTCCCTCATTTTCATGCTGTTTAGTTTTTGTTATTTGGCCCTTCTTTTGTTTCACTTCTCCTCCTGCAGTCCTTGGCCTGCTTGGGATCCTACCCTCTGCTTTTTAATGTTTTGTGCATGGGTACATTGAAATGTTTTTTCCAGTCAAGATCTTGTACCTCAGTAGAATTTGAATTTAGCGTTTTAAAGGGACCCTTGGGCTCAGCAGCAAGTTCAGCACTGCATCTTCCTCTTGAGGATTTCTTTATTGCATTTGGCTTAAGGCAGAGGAAAACCAGGCCTTTACAGCAGAGATTCTGTAGATTGTGGTTTTTCCATCGGCAAAGTTCTCGTTTCAATGTGTTTCCAACTTGTCTCCCAGTGAACTCCATTTAGCTTCATCTGGGAAGCTCTTCTTACACAGGATGTTTCTTTCAGATGGTTCCCAAGTTGTCACAATGGGAGTGATTTGGGGATATTGCCATAGTCCACTGATGGTGTGATGATCCCAGAGCATTTCCAGTACAGCTCAGCTTATCTGTGGGCTTGTTGAAAAGGTGCTTCCACCCTCTGTCCTCTGGACAGAGCTTTCTGTGAGTGCAGAGGGCTGCCCAGATAAGTGCCCGGGAATGCAGACTGGAGATAGCCAAGGCACCAGAACACAAATGCGATGGGAAGCCAACTGCTTAGCATGACAAAGGGGATGGGATGTTGTAGGGGCGTGGGGGATGGTGAGTTTTGTTTCAGTTTTTTTGTGTTTTCATTTTTTTTCTCTTCAGATATATCACTTACGAGTTTGTATTCATCCTTCCTTGTCTCTTTCTTATGGTCCTCTTCGATTTTAGAAAATAGTTTTGCATAGACCGAGAAAATAAATGTTTAAATTTATATTGTTGTGCACAGGGGAATGGAGGGTAAACAAACTTGATGGGAGCTCTTAAGGGAAAAATGTGAATCCTTGTGTTAAAATCTCCTGAGTGTAACAGGT
This sequence comes from Neodrepanis coruscans, assembly GCA_013400695.1. Lineage (NCBI taxonomy): Eukaryota > Metazoa > Chordata > Aves > Passeriformes > Philepittidae > Neodrepanis > Neodrepanis coruscans. The sequence goes on along the minus strand of VYZS01056247.1, from coordinate 49,532 downwards.
TTCAAAGACTTCAGGCGTTGGCAACTTTCTGTGCCACCGGCAAGTGATGTTACAAGGTTATTATTCTGATTCTGTGAGGTGTTTTTAGTGGTTTGTGCTGCATCTTGATCATCAATAGTGTGCTTGTTATGAACTTCAGTTTGGCACAAAACACTAGCAAAAAAAGCTCCCCTTTAATTGTAAGCCTAAAAATTATTTACAGCTGTCTTCTGTACAGGAATAAAACCACTCCTTTCAAGAAGCAATATCTGAAATATATAAGGTCGTTTGAACCATTAACCAAAGCTTTTCTTTTTAAGCCTGAGCATCAGGAGGTGCTTACCTATGAAAGAACAAATACCATGACAGATATTCTCATTTCTGCTTTAAGATCTAAAGAAGAATTGTCTGTAGTTCCTGCTTGTAATATGCAAGAATTAGTGGCTTAGACATAATGACTAATATTTTGCATTAAAACTCAGGCACTGGGCAGTGCAAGTTGAGAAATTAAGCTTTTTATTATTTCTGAATCTAAATAATCGACTATTGCTGGCCTATGTGTGTGTGCTCAGTCATTTCGATAACCTTTATTTTTGTTGTTCATCACAGACCTTCACTCCTCTCGTGGATAAGCTGGGGTTGGGCTCTGTGGTCCCAGTGGAGTTTCTTCTGGACAGACATTTACGTTTCCTCTCCGATGCCAGTGGATTACGATTATTTCAGGTATTTGAACTGTGTTCAGTTAAAATGTAAATTTAACTTTGTGCTGTGCTTGTCGGATTAATTTTATTTTCTTACTGTTCACCGACTTATCCTTGCCTTTCTCCCTTTGCTGCCTTATCATGTATTTGTGTTTGTTTCTCTGCATTTCCAAGTCCTTACACTGCCCTTCATTTGCATTCGAAACATCCCACTTACTCTCTGCATTGTTCAGGTTGGAGAGTTAACTGTCAAACATTGTGTAGCCGATAATTGCAATGGAAGTTTCACAACAGCTTTTGCATAGCCAATCTCTTTTTCCCTCCTGGCACGAGCAGGAATGTTTTTCTTAATGTTACTTTTTTTCCCCCCAGTCAGTCTCTGCCACCAGTCCAAGAAGAGCTGTCCCTTAAAAACTAGTGATTGTGTTGCCTTGTGTTAAAACTGTTTGTTGTTGGCAGATGGGAACAGAGAGTCAAAATCAGATTCTACAGGAACAGCCTTCACTAAGAGAATCTGTCAATACACTGATCAGCGACCAGAAGCTTCAGGAGATCTTTAGTAGAGGTGAGAAATGTATTTTCTGTCTCAGAGCTGCTTTGTTGTGGAACAGTTAGACTGTGCTGCGATTTGTGAAGGAGGACAGTAATAGTATTTGTTACTATTTGATTTGGAAGGTCAGTTTTCTGTATTTTGCAAATTCTTTATGAAGAAGCATCATTTTGTCACAAAGCAGTTGCTGAGATACGACCAGAAATATCTACTGGGAATGGTCACTGGTTAAAGTAGGGCAGTGTCCCGGTATTTACAGCTTCCCTTGTTTTAAATTTTAGTTTTGAATTTTTAAACCTTTGGTCATGTTCTGTTTTTCTGTTCTGTAATTCTGGAAATGTAGAAATGAAGTTCCTCTGCAGTTGTTGATCCTCAAAAACTTTCTTTTGCAATGTCAGTTCAAATTTTGGCATTTCGATAATTAGTAGATGAATTGTTTAAGTTGAAAATATGGTGTGGACATGGGTGGTCAGAATAGAGTTTAATGCCTGTTATGTGTTGTCTGGATTTTGTACAAGGGTTAAGTTAAGCCTGATTGTGGCTTTTGTTGTCAATTTTGAGTCTTCTTGGTGAAGTACTAAAACAATTTCATATCCAGAGTTCGGGTGCCAGGGTATAAACTAAATAAACTCTAAAATAAACTCTAGAGTTTATTTTGATCTTTCTTTTTTTTTTTTTCATTTGTAAACTCTGTTTTGTCTTCACAATAGCTTTGAGTTATAGCACTGAGGCCTCTTGGTTTTTCAGGGTAGAATGCCTTACAGGTTTTGCAGCAGAAGCCCAAGTGTTTTAATTTAACTTTCCACCTGAAAAATGACACTTAAAGCCCTAATTAAGCGCATGGAACTATTTAATTGCATGACTCTGAACTAGTATGTCACAAAGCTTGTCTGGAAAAGGTACTCAAAGTTCTTCTTTTCCAGGTCCTTACAGTGTCCAAGGCCAAAGAGTTAAGGTTTACCAACCAGAGGATGAAAATAGCTGGCTCTGTGGTGTTGTGAGCCATCAAGACCCAATAACTCGTCTTATGGAGGTGTCTGTGACTGAGGTAAAAATATGAAGCACTACATTGGTGTTCCTAAAATACCATTCCTCAGTATCTATAGGTGAAGAATGTCAGCTTCACCAGAAGTTGGTCTTTTGGTTCTTTGTTACTTGTTCTAAAAGTTGAGTCATTACTTGTGCTGTGATTCACAGAATTTTTGTAATACTTTTTTCCTGTTATGAAGATTTTCCAGAGTAAATTGTTATACAGTCCTATAAGAGTATCTTTGGAAATGAGTGCTGTATGAAAAAATACTGGTTGTGATTCTCTGGATGGGAGACTGCTGATGCACAAAAAGCTGCCCTCTGATCTCTTATGTTGTGGCCTTCCTGTGCCTTCTCTGGGGTTCTGGCTGACAAACTGTACCAGTGTTTTGAAACAAATACAGCATAGCAGATAAAGCCTTAATCTAAATAAATTTGATTTATATATTTTAGCTTAGACTATTTACTTTTGCCCTGTTCCTATCAGCAAACCTGTGTACAGCACAGAGGATCTGTGCACTCCCAGAGTTACCTGTTTTTTTAAAATTTCTTCTGTGTGGTCTGACAGTGTTAACCAGTGGCCTGCTCATGATGGCTTCCTATTTCAGAACAACTAGGAAGAGGTCTGTGGTGCTGTGTAGCAGCAGCACTTGTGGTTCTCAGGGTCCCTTCCTGTGTCCCACACCCCCCACCCCTGCCCCTCTTCCATGTGCAGGAAGAATGCACTGAGTGTGCCCAGTAAGTCCCGTGCACATGAGCAGTGTCCCTGCACTCCCACTACTGGTGCACAGGCACAAAAGCATATTCAGTGTGGTAAATCAGAAGAGGACTTTGGCAACACATGGAAGTTGTGGAGTGTGTGCTTCCAGCAGATACATGCTCAGAAGCACCCAACTTTCTGTGTATTTACTGTGAAATAAATGGTAACCTCCAAGGACTGTTACAGATACTGGATATTCATTGCTGCTTTTGGGGAGACACTGATGAGGATGGTTAGGTTAAATTCATGTGCCTCTTGTAGTGGTCTTTCTTTTCTGCATCCAGCAGTGAACATGCAGAAGGCCTGTACAATACAAGATCAAATTTAAGAAGAGCTGTGTTTAATACAATGAATGCCTCTAGAAATACTCAGCAGGGCAAATATATAAGGAAGCAGTGGTAGGAATCAAATCTGAAAGTTGTTGAAATAGAGGCAGAGCAGAAGGATAGAAGGTAAACCTGGAACGCTGTAGTGTTACTAAGAAAGTAAGATAGAAAAGGCAGATGGGTGCACAGTAACCCTGTGTTTAGGTCTCTTATGTTCATATTATATACTCTGAATTAAAAATTAACCTCCTATTTCTTTCTTCTACCTTCTCATTCTCGATCTGCATGAAAATTAGAGTGGTGAGATCAAGTCGGTGGATCCTCGACTGGTTCATGTGGTGATGGACAACACTTCTCCAAGTGAGGTAATACAGCAGCTCAGGTCTTGTACACACAGTGTGAAACTTGATAAAAATTTAGATATTTTACATGTTTGACATCTAAAACTTGGAAAACTAACAAAAGATGCAGAGTTCACTGTGGACTTTTAATAATTTTCCACTAGAAGTTGGAACTGGAAAATTCTGTTTGCCACCTTGAGGATGGTCCTAGCTTTCTTTAAACAATATTCTCTTTTTTTTTTCAAGCCTGTTTTACTAAGATTAGTATGAAATCTTGAAAGGGGGTCAGTAGCCATAGTGGTTGTGCTCCATTTTAAGGTGTAATGCTCTGATAAAGAATGTCTGTGCTTGCTGCCTTTTTCTAACAAGATCACTCTGTGCTGCTTCACAGACCTTTTTAGGCATTTCTCTGAATTGCCATCTGGCTTGTATGCTTGTGGCATTACATTGCTTCAGTTGAGAGGTTCCATGATAAACATTTGAACCTGTGTTTTTACCCTAGGCTAAAGGGCAAGCCATCTCCTGTAGTTAAATATTGTAGGACAGAAAACCCTTCAAAAGAACTGTGGGGATTACACTTGGAGCAAAAATTAGTATGCAGATATGAAGAACTATTTTGGAGTATTGGATGTTTCTCAGAATTTGCCTTGATGTGGTACATGCTCTACAGCAAAGTAACTCGGCTGATAATTTACTTGTGCAGATCCTATTGTAGTACAAAAAAGACAAGACTGCACTTAGGCTTGTGTTCTGTACTTACACAGCATCTCTCCTTAGATGTCTCAATTTGTGATAAAGTGTTCTAAGCCTCAGAGAAGGGTAATGTATTCTGTTCTAACAGAAAAACGTTCTTTGAATGGGTATCCTGATTGTTCTGTTTGGTGATTGCATGGTTTTGTCTGTTATAGGGAGGGGGCCTAAAAGCAGCTAAATCGTCATCTAAAGGGAAAAAGAAGAAAGAAAGCCTGGAGGGAAAGGATGGAAGGAGGAGGAAAAATGCTTCAGATTCTGGATGTGATCCTGCAACAAAGAAGCTAAAGGAGAGGGGTGAGGTAGATAGCAATGGTAGTGATGGAGGTGAGGCAAGCAGAGGTCCTTGGAAAGGAGTCTCCAGCAGCGAAACAGGACTGGATCCAAGGGCCAAGCCGTTGCCTTCGTTCATTCCTCAGATTAACCGCAATATTCGCTTTGCTACTTACACCAAAGAGAATGGCCGAACACTTGTAGTGCAGGATGAGCCCGTTGGTGGTGACACACCATTGCCCTTCACTCCATTTTCCTCTGTGGCTGGACAAGCATTGCTAGTTGGATCTGGGTGTAAAGAGGCAGGAAAATCACTGGAACAGGGTGGCCAAGGGACAGTGACTTCTGCAACCACAGGTACTACAACTGCTTTGACGCCGACAACTGTGAGGATCTCTGACACCAGTTTGCCAGCTGTTACTGGGCAGGAGAAACTGAAAACACTCCGATCACAAGCCCAGGGAGAGGTGAGTAACTCCTGATCCAGCATGTTCAAGAAAGATTGAGGTATTTGCCACAGATGTTCTGCAACACACTCCTGCTACATTGTCTGTCCATGAAATTGAGAAAACTGCTTTTCTCTGATGAGTCCCTCTGCTTTCAAAGAAAATCTGGTACCTGATCTAAGATATGACTCAAAAGAAAATTAAGTATTTAGTGAAGGAGTAGTAAGAGACAACTCTGCAGCACTCTTTAGTCAGCCTTAAGATAAGAAATTCAGTTTTAAAGTCACATTGAACACTGCACTTAATAAATTTTGTTGTGTCATATAGGAGGTAACCTACTTAAAATCTCTTGCCTTTATATAAACAAATCTGCATGAGAATGTGCACTGAGTTGAACATTCAAGTTACTTAAGAAGACTCAAAACCAGAAAAACAGTGAGGCTACATTTAGAGGATGTTTTATAGATGCCCAGCTTGTGTGTTACAGCTGTGTTACCTATATAGGAGAAAAATGAGCCAGTGTATCATGTACTATCTAGGACTAACAGCAAAGAAATAATTAGGATATTTGAGATGAGCACCTTTATAGAATAAGTTATAATGAAGAGGTCAGTCTGGAAGCAGCTTGAAGATGTTTTAGTTATAGCTTTTTTTTCAAGGGAAAGAGTGGAAAATAGAAGGGAAACCCTGCAAAAAACAGAATAGAAGACTTTGTAAGAAATCAAGTGAAGACTTATAGAAACAAAACCAAAACTCCACTCAGTGAGTACAACAAAAATTAGGACTCTTGCAGTCTAATATATAAAAAAGTGAAGAAAATAGGAGATATGTTAAAGAGTCCAACATGATTGCCAGAAGGTTAAATGGATTATTGTCATCCCTGTCCTTTGTATTAGCTAATGGAATGGGTGCAAAGGTTAGATGTTTACCTTGAGATTAAGATTCCTAGATGGTAAGGTGTTAACAGACCAGAGTGTTGCATAATGAGTATAACACAATATAACTTCTCTCTTCTGTTCCCCCTTCCAAAAAGAGAAAAAAAAAATCAGAATTGGGAGCACCTACACATTGTGTAGGTAAACAGTAAAAATTCATTCTATCATCTGTGATACTAAGGAAGAACTTTAATTGTACTGAGAAATTTTGGTACCATCTCTCCTTTCCCTCTCTTGTTTTAAAACATTAATCTGGCTTCAGAGTTTGCACTGGTCCTTTTTAAACTGTATTTTCAATGAGATTCTTATAGATAGTTCATATGTGTTCTTGTTTCAGACTGTCCACTTTATCATGTTGTCGTTTGGTCCTTGACTTAACAAGCTTGATTTGCATTCATATTCCTGTTATTTAAAACTGTTAGAACTCAGTTTTTTAGAATTACTTTTGTATCTAAAAGGTAAATACTCCATATCACAGTTATGGTTCTGGTAGTAATCTGCCAGTTGGAAAACTTTCCAATATTTAATGATGACAAAAATTAAGTTGTTTGTGCTTAATCTCTATTGAATAATCCTGTGAAGGCACCATCTACCTGTCTGCTGATGTGCCTTGCTGGGACCAGGAATAGTTCTATCTGCTAGAGGGCTTCCTTTTTTTTAATTACATGGCAAACTAAGTTACTTATTTCAAGGGTACTACTTAAGTAGGAGAAGCTTATCAGGATGATCTTGGGGGAGGGTGAAGGGTGGGAGGTTATTCAAAGCAGGTTCAATTAGGGTTTCTGTATTGTTAATTTGAATTTAAATGAGCAGCAGTTTTAGTAACTTGATTTTTGGTGAATTAGTTCACATTGTCTTGTGTCTCCCCTTTGTTCTAAAATGTGGTAAGAAGTGTTCTTTAACAATCCTGTAACAGGCTAATGATTATTCATTTTGTTTCAGAATTCCCGAAATTCACTTTTGGCTTCTTCTGGATTTGGAGTTTCTCTCCCAAGTGCTTCCCAGTCCTTGGTATTTGGGTCTGGAAGGAGCCAATCAAATGGAGTGATGACTCCAGAAAGCAAGTCTTCTGGATTTCCTTTTGGCTGTAGTACGGGACAAGAGGCTCAGAAAGATTCTGATCTGTCCAAGAACTTGTTTTTTCAATGCATGTCCCAAAATCTTCCTTCCAGTAACTATTTCACTGTCATTTCAGAGAGCTTGACTGATGATAGTCGGGACTCATTCAAGCAGTGTACAGAGAGTGTGGGTGCTGGGATCTGTAAAGGTAAAATTCTTTCAGTGGACACTAAACCAGGAGCCCAGTCTGGTAGTTCTGCGGAGCGGAAGCTGCCTGTGGAATCCATGCCTACCCTTACTCCAGCCTTCTCACGAAGTCTCTTGAATACTCGTCCCCCCGATAGTCATGAAAACCTATTTTTACAGCCCCCAAAACTATCACGAGAGGAACCCTCAAACCCTTTCCTGGCATTTGCTGAGAAAGCAGAACTCAGTCCTTTCAGTGGCTTTGCATCTTCATCTCAGACGGGGGTTTCTACTCCCTCCACACCTGTGGGTCATAAGGCCACTTCTGGTTGGCCAGAATCTCTGACCTCTACAGACTCTTTGGCTAAGAAGAAAACCTTGTTTATAACAACTGACTCCTCAAAGATGATCTCCAGTGCTCCTGGTTCAACAGTTGCTGCTGGTGTTCAAAGCCCTTCCACCGTTGGGAATGGCCGTTCCAGCTCACCGACCAGCAACCTGACACAGCCTATCGAGATGCCCACACTTTCCTCCAGCCCGACAGAAGAAAAACCAGCCATTGGGCCTGGGCAGCAGGACAATCCTCTTCTGAAAACTTTTTCTAATGTGTTTGGCAGACATGCACCTAGCTTTTTCTCTTCCCAGGCAGAGTTTTCACAGGAGAATAAAGCCCCTTTTGAAGCTGTGAAAAGGTTCTCGCTGGATGAGCGGAGCTTAACATCCAAACAGGACTCTGACTCCAGTACAAATAGTGACCTATCAGATCTGAGTGACTCTGAAGACCAGTTGCAGGCCAAGGCTTGTATGAAGGGTATCCCAGACCACTTGATGGCAAAGCTGGGCCCCAATGCGGAGCGCAATGCTGAACTGCTGCTGGGTAAAGGAAAGGGGAAACAAGCCCCAAAGGGCCGGCCCCGCACAGCTCCCCTAAAAGGTGATGACTTGAATGCAGGTGTTGTCTTGGAAGCACAAGGAGGTGGGATACTGGGTTATCTCCTGTGTGATGAACTGCGTGAACTAACCACGGTTGTAAACCTCATTTATGCTCAGTAGGCAGCACATAGGATGCTTAAAAGGCTAAAGCATAATCCTTCCTGTATGTGAATGAGATGTTCACTTTGAGAAATGTTTAAGCATGTATTTGTCAGGACAGAAGTGTGGTATGCTGCAGACTTGAACAGACTTGCTGGTTTTACCATGGGTCTGAACATGCAAGTCTTTGAAAAGATGATTATTGGAGCCACTGTCCTTTTGCTGTTCCAGTTAACTAACAGATCTTTACTTTTACTTTGCCTCACCCAGTTGGCCAGTCTGTGCTGAAAGATATGAGTAAGGTGAGGAAGCTGAAGCAGTCAGGTGAGCCTTTTCTCCAGGATGGCTCTTGCATCAATGTAGCTCCACACCTGCACAAGTGTCGGGAGTGCCGTCTGGAGCGGTACCGCAAATTCAAGGAGCAGGAGCAGGATGACTCAACCGTGGCTTGTCGCTTCTTCCATTTCCGGAGGTGCTCAAATCCTTCCTTCCTTCATATGTAGTCTATGTGCAGAGCTTGGACCATGTCCAAGCACAAAGTAATTATGTTTTACTTACTTAATGTGCTTCAGTACAATAATGAAGGTTTTGAATGTCTTGCTTTCCCTGTATCATCTGACAAATTCCCTCTCTGGGGTGGGAAGAGCTGCTGTTCAAAGATAAAGCTGTATGATAATAAGTGAGTCTCAAGGTCCAGCCTCATGAAATTGGAATTGCTTTATTTGGTAGAATTTTACTGCTGGATAGCAATTTGTATACAATAACTGTTCTCTCCCTTCTTCATAAGGCATTCAGAACAAAGATAAAATTTTAATTCACTCGACAAGTAACTAAACATTACCAGCATGAGGCTAATGTTTGATTAAGTTCTGTTGTGTATAGGACTGGTTTTTAGGAGTGGAGCACTGTCTGTATTGTCACTGTGTTACATACATGTCTTGCAGTTCTTTGACCTGTCATGCTTCTCTTCATCTTCCTTAACTGCCTAGCAAGTGCTGTGCATTTTTTTTCACAAATCTGTTTGTTGATTTTCCAGCATTTAAAGGATGAAGTGAATTTTTAGTATGAGACACCCATCCAGTAATCATGCTGCTTCTCTTCCTGAGCTTGTTAGAGATTAAAGACAAGATTGTGTCTAGTCAAAAATGAAGTTACCTTTAATATTGGCAGGAGATGTTTAGGGGACCTGTACTGGGACCTGGGGATTTATTCCAGTGGGTTTTGCAGCCATAGCTTTGTTTTCTTGTCACTGGGATTTGCATAATAAATGTACTGTCTGTAGAATATAGCACTTTAGCTGAAACCTTTTTTCCTCCCCTTTCTGTGTGGTTCTGACATAGATGGCATCATAAGTTTGTTAAAGCTCAATAAAGGATCAGTTTCTCAATTATTCCATCTCTTTCCTGCAGGCTGGTATTTACCCGGAAAGGTATTCTGCGAGTAGAAGGTTTCTTGAACCCACAGCAAAGTGACCCTGATGCCATGAGCCTGTGGATTCCTTCCTCCTCCCCTGCAGAGGGGATTGATCTGGAAACTTCCAAATATATCCTGGCCAATGTTGGGGACCAGTTCTGCCAACTTGTTATGTCAGAGAAGGAGGCAATGATGATGGTGGAGCCACATCGTAAGCTGGGCTTTTGACATTTTTTGTTCATCCTGAGTGTGTAATGTGTGTTCAGTGCAGTGGAACAGAGTTGAAAATGTCATGTAAATTCTTGTTAAAATGCTTCTCCTGCTCTTGCAAAGAGAAGGCTGTATTCCCTTCTTTGGGGGGTGTCCAACTGTGGGACCAGCATTTGGGATTTTTCTTTGGATCAGGCAGCTCATGGTAACTTTCCCAGACATTAAATTATTTTTTCAATAAATCAGATGTCAGCTGACTCATGCTCCTAAGAAAACAGAAGTAAGCCCAGAACCCTTACAGACAGACCAGCTGTGCTTTAATGAGCAGCTTTTCTTACATATTCCTACCCTTTTATACTCCAGAGGCAATACATAAAAGCTCAGGGTTTTCCAGGGAGGAGCAGTACCTGCACTCAGCCCACAAAGTCTCAGCTGAGCAACTCATTGCCAGCTTTCCACTTCAAAGGGAATAGGTTTAGAAGAAATAAAAAGGTAGCCAGTTTAACCTGTCACATGGATAACTGACTATCTGATTTTTTCACTTTGGTTTCTGGATGGTCCAAGGGCACCCTTCCTCAGCAAATGTGTTGGGTTAGACTCTGAATTGTTGACAGGCAATGATTGGTGAAACTAAGTATGCATTCTTTATGGTTTTATAAGTTGACATTATTTGATTATAAAACTAGCAGAAGATTTATAATTTTGCTGTAAGTTCCATAAGTGCTCCTTGAAATTCAGTTATGACAGAACTCTGTGAGGTGCTACATCTCCCTGTAGTGTGCATTTTGGGACCTGACCTTTCCCACTCTCAGAAATGGGAATTTTAATTAGTGTCACAGGTCTAGCAACTCAAAGAATGTGTCTCTGAATGTAAAAAGTACGTGTTTCTATACTCAGCCTTCAGGTCATGTTTCTGTGAATTGTTTCTGTATCAACGTTCCTGTGATATTCTCAAATCAGGTGGGAGAAATGCGAAATGTCAAAGCAATAATTCGTGATGTTCCTTCTCTTTATAGAGAAGGTGGCATGGAAGCGAGCAGTACGCGGGGTGAGGGAGATGTGTGATGTGTGTGAGACAACACTCTTCAATATTCACTGGGTCTGTCGGAAGTGTGGGTTCGGGGTCTGTCTGGACTGTTACCGGCTGAGGAAGAGCCGTCCACGCAGCGGTGAGTACTGGGCTTTGTGCCCCACTGTAATCTCTGAACTGGTGGGCTTAGTTTTTGGGAGGTTGCTGACGGTTTTGTGGGAGAGTTAGTGAGTGTCAGCTTGGAAGGCTGGGTGTTTGGAACTTGGGCACTACTGTCTTATATGCTGCGGGTCTGTTCTTCCTTTTCCTTATTTACCTGTGTTTTATCTGTTTGCTTAGGATGTGATTATTAAAATTACAGCATCAGCAGGCATAGACTGTGTACTGAGACAGACAGCTGGATAGTTCTATCTTTTCCTCAGAAAGTATGAAAGAAAAATTAAGTAATATCTTAGCAGTTCAGAAGCTTCACAAGATGAACTAGTAAACAGACACAAGGAGTTAGACTGGAAGGTTTTCTTCTTTTTTTTTGATTCCTTGACACACCAGGGCTTGTAATTCAGGAAAAAGTTCAGTAAGTTCAATTCTAAGAAATAGAGGCATGACATGTTTACAGAAGTAGATACCTGGTTGGGATTTTTTATGTACTTTATTGTGACCACAGTGAGAGTGCTGATAAATGGAAATCTTAAAAAGAGTAATGTTATTAGTGACAGTTACATTATTGTATGGAGTAGATGTATAAAATACTGGGTGTTGCTAAGTGTGAATACTGCTGTCTATTCATTATGACAACTTCAGAAAGCATAATGAGAACGAGAGTATCATATTTAAAAAATTGAGTCTAGAAGCCAAAATTTTTAGATAATTGTGAACAACAAACTATTAGAAATAAATGGAAAATGACTGTGGTAGTTTTATAATCTGAAGAAGCAAAAGATGCTATAGTTCATGTTATAATGGTCTGTATTTATAGCTTATTTCTGAGCTCATGACATTAATCTCCTGCACTGTAAAGAATCTAAAGAAACAATATTAGTACAGAAATATTTTGTATTGTAGTTTTAGTAGAAAATGTAATTTTTTTTTCTTTATTCCAGAGACAGAGGAGATGGGCGATGAGGAAGTTTTCTCATGGCTGAAGTGTGCAAAGGGTCAGTCTCATGAACCAGAGAATCTTATGCCAACACAGATCATCCCTGGTACAGGTAATGCTTGAAACATGCAAGGAAAAGTAGCAAATTCTGTCTCAATTCTGAGCAAGCAAATGGAAAAAATACAAAGATGGATGATGTTCTAGCTGATAACCTCTTCTAACATGGATTCAGAGGAGACTTCCACTTGCTGGTCTTCTCTCTCTGGTGACCAGGACACAAGGAAATGGAATGAAGCTGCATCAGGGGAGGTTCAGATTGGACAGCAGGGAAAGCTGCCTCACTGAGAGGGTGGTTGGGCATTGGAACAGACTCCCCAGGGAAGTTGTCAGGGCACCAAACCTTCCAGAGTTCAAGGAGTGTCTGGATGATAGTCAGATGGTTTAGTGTTATGATCCTGTGAGGAGCAGAGTTGGACTCAGTGATCCTTATGGGTCCCCTACAGCTTGAGATATTCTATGGTTCTCCTGCAGTTCTCTTGCCCTGCTTGGGCAGGTGAATCCCATCAGCTCCCAAGAGATCTGGCTTCTCAAGAGTAGATTCATGATTGTAAAAGGCAAAACATTTGTGTATGGCCCCAGCCACACAGCCAGGCCTTTACCTGTTCAATTCCTTATCTCCTCCTGTGTACTGGGAGGATGGAGAACACCACCTGTGCTCCAGATCCTTTCAGCAGTGCTCCAAGGGCTATATAGTCTCTTTTGGCAGTGTGAAATTGCCTCATTGCAATATCATTGGACCTTACATGGAATAGTAGAACCAGATGATCTGTAATAATCTGTAGGGTTTTCCAGGTTTGACAGCCTCTCAGTGCCATTGTGAAGGTGGTGTTACCACCCCTGGCCACATTGTTCAGAGACAAATGTCTTGTTACACCATGTGGTTTTAAAAATACTTAGCAGTAATACTGAAAAAACCCCACCCCCCTGAAGAGACATTATAGATAAGGCCGTTTTTTTAGATTTCTTTGCATGTAAAAACTTCATTTTATTTACAGCTCTTTACAATATTGGAGACATGGTCCATGCAGCACGAGGCAAGTGGGGTATTAAAGCCAATTGTCCGTGTATTAACCGGCAGAACAAATCGGTGTTGAGACCAGCTGTCACTAATGGAATATCACAGGTATGTCATTTGGGGCTGAAGTTTGTTTGTTTTTTTTTTTAAACTCAAACAATCCTTTGAATATTTGAATATTTTTATTTAACCTTTGCACTGTTTGATGTTGAATTTTAAAACTAATCACTATGAGTAGCTTGCAACATGTGCCTTTATTTTGTTGTGGTTCCTGAAGGAAGTTAGAGCAGTGCTGTTACTGTTGATGCAAAAAAAATCCTGCTNCATTGTTCAGAGACAAATGTCTTGTTACACCATGTGGTTTTAAAAATACTTAGCAGTAATACTGAAAAAACCCCACCCCCCTGAAGAGACATTATAGATAAGGCCGTTTTTTTAGATTTCTTTGCATGTAAAAACTTCATTTTATTTACAGCTCTTTACAATATTGGAGACATGGTCCATGCAGCACGAGGCAAGTGGGGTATTAAAGCCAATTGTCCGTGTATTAACCGGCAGAACAAATCGGTGTTGAGACCAGCTGTCACTAATGGAATATCACAGGTATGTCATTTGGGGCTGAAGTTTGTTTGTTTGTTTTTTTTAAACTCGAACAATCCTTTGAATATTTGAATATTTTTATTTAACCTTTGCACTGTTTGATGTTGAATTTTAAAACTAAGCACTATGAGTAGCTTGCAACATGTGCCTTTATTTTGTTGTGGTTCCTGAAGGAAGTTAGAGCAGTGCTGTTACTGTTGATGCAAAAAAAATCCTGCTGTAAATAAAAAAAAAAGAGGGAAGAAAAGAGAAGAAATCCAAAATCCTGGGCTTGTGTTAAAAGATGGCGTGGTAAGAATTCACACCACAGTGCAAGGTCTAATATACACAGATCAGAAGCTCCTTTACTCTGCTGCTACCTAAGCATAAATGACCTTTACTGTGTGCTTAAGGCAAATGGACAAATGGACTGGGTAACTAACTTGTGTCCCAAGTTGAACTATTCCCTTTATTCAACGTTTAGCAGTTCTTTATTCTTTTTGTTTTAGCTTCCAACTGTAAATCCTAGTGCATCAGTCTCTGGAAATGAAAGCACCTTTTCCACTGGAGCAGGGACAACAGGAGTGGGGCAACTAGAAATGGACACTGTACCAAAATCTGAAACAACTGATAGTAGGATAGACGACTCTGCAAAATCAGAGACGTTACCAGCTAATAACACTGGTGAAATAAAGACTAACAGACCACTTTGTCCAGAAACGGCTCCATCATCAGCTTTACACTGGCTTGCAGATTTAGCAACACAAAAAGCAAAAGAGGAAACAAAAGGTGAGCATGCCCTCTGGGGTTGGAATGAAAAGATACATGATAATGTACTGCTTGGTTGCTGCACTTTGTGTGAGTGCTTAGCCCTAAATACAAAAGAACAAAGTCATTTTTTCTTCCTTTGCCTGTTAGAACCAGTTTTGGTTTACAGGCTTAGGAATAAGCTTTTAGGCAAAGCTGGAAAGGTGATATAGCTGAAGATAATACTGTCTTGTCACTCACAGTTTTTTTCAGTGCCAGTCTGTGTATTTATTTTCTCAGAAGCTGGTATCCTGGTGTAAAATGAAAGTAATTAATTTCAGATGCAGCTTTGTCACTTTCTAACTGTTGAAGCAAACAAAGCTCCTTTGTGCACTATGTGAAGAGTGCATTTCCATAGAGTTGAGAGAGTAGAGTCCAGTTGGAAGGGTCAGATGAAAGCTTAGAGCATCTCTAATACTCAGTAGTTTGAGTAAATACACTTCGTAGATGTCAGAGGTAGCATGACTAGCACAGGATTTATTCCTGTCCATACATCTGGCAGAAGCTACTTTACATGTCACTGTTAAATGCTCTTGAATCATTTGCCAGTTTTTCAGGGCTCAGTCAGTGTAATATTTTGACTACCATGAAAATTTGAAATACTTAATATCAAAACATTAGTTCAGAAAGTCGGGGAAATATTTTTTAATTGAATATATTACAAAGTTGTGGTTTTGTGTGTGTCAGACCCTTTCAGATCAGGTCTATTGTCTTATTTGAAACCTTAACAGCACATGAAGGGTAAAATCTCTGAAGGATCTCATGTCTTTGATTATCATTGAGGTGCCTCAATCACTGTTACAGTGATAATTTACCTTTACCACAAGATTCTATCAATATCCTGTTTAATGCTAGAGCAAGTAATTTCAGAAAAGTTTGTGATAGTTTGGACTTTGCCTCTTGTTTTTAACTTGCCCCCATATTTATCTTGCAGAATCAGGATCACTGAGATCAGTGCTTAGTAAAGAATCCCATTCACCCTTTGGATTGGATTCCTTCAACTCCAGTACAAAGGTTTCCCCACTAACCCCAAAGCTGTTTAATAGCCTCTTGTTGGGCCCAGTGACATCTAGCAACAAAGCTGAAGGCTCCAGCCTCAGAGATCTGCTACACACAGGGCCAGGAAAGCTTCCTCAGGTCCCATCAGACACAGGAATCCCCTTTCCTCCAGTCTTTTCTGCAGCTTCTACGGTAAATAATTTTGTATTCCTTCAGTGGTATCTGCTCTAGAAAAGAATTCCTTGATGATCTAACAGTTTTCATCTAAGTGTTTTTATAGTATTTTACTGTTGAATGCTGAAATAAATGTCCTATCTCACCAAAACTCACCACACTGCTCATGAATAGAATCACACTGCTCATGAATAGAATCACACTGCTCATGAATAGAATCACACTGCTCATGAATAGAATCACACTGCTCATGAATAGAATCACACTGCTCATGAATAGAATCACACTGCTCATGAATAGAATCACACTGCTCATGAATAGAATCACACTGCTCATGAATAGAATCACACTGCTCATGAATAGAATCACACTGCTCATGAATAGAATCACACTGCTCATGAATAGAATCACACTGCTCATGAATAGAATCACACTGCTCATGAATAGAATCACACTGCTCATGAATAGAATCACACTGCTCATGAATAGAATCACACTGCTCATGAATAGAATCACACTGCTCATGAATAGAATCACACTGCTCATGAATAGAATCACACTGCTCATGAATAGAATCATCTTGGTGTTTCTGGAGCATTGACAGTCTGTTGTAAAGAGTAGTAAGCATTGAATGTAATAGTTAAACTGCATATTATCTATCTCATGGCCTCTAGTAAAGGTACATTCTTAAGACCATCCTAAGCAGATGATGTTATGATCTAGTCTTACTTTCATAAGACAGGCTGTAGAAAACTAAATTGGTTGTATGGTTAACAGGGCAAGGGGCAATGAAACACAAGTTGCTTCAGGAGAAATTCTATCTGAATGTAAGAAAAACATCTCACTTTACATTCAAGCAGTGGAATAGGCTGCCCAGAGAAATGAATTAATCTTCTCTGTAAAGTTTGACTTGACCCAGGCCAGGGAAAGATAACCTGATTTCAACAGAAAGTTACATCAAATGATCTCTAGGTCTTCAACTGGACCTAGACCCTTCTGCAATTCCATAAATATTTTTTAAGTTTATTTTTTAAGTTGGGTTGTGTTGCTAATCTCTTATGAATTTTAAATGTCTCAATATTTTAAACGTCCCCCTGTTGCAAGACTAAACTTAGCTCTGGATTTACATCTTCTAGGGGGCCAAAGGTAAAGCCAGCCTGCCCAACTTCTTAGACCATATCATTGCTTCCGTGGTGGAGAATAAGAAGACATCTGATGCTGCAAAGCGAGCCAGTAATCTGGCTGACACACAGAGAGAGGTGAAGGAAATGGTAATGGGATTAAATGTGCTGGATCCACACACTTCCCACTCTTGGCTATGTGATGGTAGACTCCTTTGCCTTCATGATCCCAGCAACAAAAACAACTGGAAGATCTTCAGGGAATGTTGGAAACAAGGCCAGGTGGGTGATGACAAGTATCCAACCCTCGCTGCAGTTTTAGTCTCTACCTTGGTAACTGACAAGTCCATTCAAACTTTGGCCAGTTGCTGCTGAGTATCAGGAATGAAAATCTATAAACAGCATTATAAACAAGGGGCACAGCAGTCCTGTCCACTCTATGCTCTACTGACCGAAGCTCTTGCATATTGAGCTTTTCTCATCTTACCAACATGAGGGTGTTTGCTGTGACAGCCTTTTTAGTTGTAGTGGTGTTTGTGGTGAACCTGATTTGCTTCACTACAGCCCAGTAGTGAATTCACTGTGATTTCCTGTGTATATCCTCATATCTCCCCCACACTTGATGCTTTATATCCTCAGGGTAAAAACAGCCTCCAGCTGCAGAATGTGCAGAAACACAAGTGCAGTAATTTAATCTGAATTTTGGATGTACTTGAGACAGTGTGTCACCCTGATCCTACAGCCAGTGGGAACCCAAGTATTGTTTTGAACTCAGCAGCTCATGTATTGAGCATCCCCGTGGATTGTCTGAGGTGCCATCAGCCACTTAGGCTTCAGTCAAAAGGCTGGTTCTTAGACCTGCTGCCAACAGAGCCACTTTTTCAGATCTCAGTCTGTAGTGCTGCAGTTTAGGCTTCTCCAGAGAAGCCTCATGTCCATGAGATCAGCCTCATCAAACAAACTGAATCTTAAAAAATGAGTAACTGCACCTGCAAAGCAAGTGCATCCATAGCTCTAGAAGAATATGATGTCCATCAATGTTCAAACTGAATTCTTGGCACTTGGTTCTGCAGCTTCCTCAGACACAGTTGCCTTCACTAACTACTCAGAATAGAGACCACTGGACAGTTATATCCCTCATCATCTCTTCTTGGGAAGTCCTTGTCAGCTGTTCTGTTGTTACAGTGCTGATGCCATAACTGGCATGCAACCATCAGAACTGCCAAGTGACTGTTGTGCCACCAGCCACGTTCCTGTTTATGGCTCACTTGGCCAGTTCCTGATAAGTGGAGGAGGCTACTTGCAGCACACCCTCACTTGCCTGACTAGAAACTTAGCTTGCTGCTGGTATTGCCAGCTTTCCCTGAAACTGCAGTTATCTTCCTGTCCTGATTTTTTTGGGTGCATAGGAGTCTTCTCTTTTTTTTTTTAACCTGTTACACTTTTCTGATTTATGAGGGACTTCACACCATTGTTATGCAGTGTTGTGGTGTCCATCATCTACCTCACTTTGCAAAGAGTTTCTGTTTAGTATACTCTGATAATTTTCTCAACACTTTCTGTCAGCAAATAACTACTGTCTTTTTTGGGAGGATCCTAAATGTTTTGAGAATGCTTACAGAAAATGTGCTTGTCAGTTACTGTGCCAATGAGATTGGTTAATCACCAGGTACAAGATGCTGCTTGTGACCATGGGGTTCTTGATTATTGAGGAATCCTGAGAGAACTCCTTGTGGAGTGTGGAGATGTGATGACAGATGTTCTGTCTGATGTGTGGCTTGCAGGGTACATCACTTTCCAAGGTGGTGCACACTCAGGGTCTGGCTACAACTGCCATGCTCATGGACTCCTTGTGACCCACTGTTTCAGGCTTTGCCCCTCAGTGTGCTACTGATGCTTTTGGGTAACTTTATCATTCAGAGAACTCCTTGAATAGCAACAGATGGGGCAAGTCCCATGTGCATTCAGGGACCCTCCAGTGGTGTTGCACTCACTTGAGTTTGCTGTTGAAATGTGGAAAGGAATCTTAGTGAACCTCCCTAATTTGTGCATAAGAGAGAGCACATGACCCAGGCAGGTGTCACTGTCTCAGCAAGGCTGTTTTAAACAATTCCTCCAAGTAGAGGTTCTTTCAAGAAGCTCTGCTCACAGTTCTCCTTTGGTTTACATCCTCCTGTACATCCCAGTTGGACCTTTAAAAGCAAAGTGAAAGAACATTAATTCCACTACCATTCCCATCTTCATTTTCCTATTTCATGGGCTAGAAAAGGTTATTGGGAAAAAAACCCAAAACCTTAACTACTGTCCCCAGCACAGTAAATACATACTGGACACTAGATCTGAGCCATATGAAGATTGTGGCTATGGTGGCATCCCAAATTGTTAAAATAGAAAATACTTTTCACTTAATGTTAGATTATAAATGGTACTCTTGCAGCGTTGTGCAGAAAGAGCAATGGTTTTTGATTCCTATGTCTTAGAAATTGTCATAAATTAGTTAAATAAGTTAAACTCTGTCTTATCCCAGAATTCACTGAGGGACCATAAGAATAATTTTTTCTCAAGCTGTTCTTCAGGAGTATTTTACTCTCCTGAAAATGACTGTTGCTTATCTGAGGATACTGTCTGAATTCTCATCCTATAGCAACCTGTTCTTTTCACGAATTTTCATTCAGAGATACTGAAAATTTGGGGTGGTACTGGAGCTTTTTTTTTGTTTTGTTCTCTCTCTGTAGTCTGAGAGCTGATTTGGTAGGAAATGTCTACCAGGCAAATCTTCTTTTATCTTGCAATCCTACCTGTGTTCTTCACTACACAGAATATTTATTTCCATGAGAAATTTGCTGTTTAATAGCTGGAAGTGTTCTACTAAGTTAAGTAGTTGGTTATTTATAGTTCATAATTGCTATTTACAAATGGCCAAATGAACACAGCAGCGATCAAAATTTGTCATTATTTTCCTGGGCTGAAGACAACTGGTTTGTTCATCAGCTTAAAATCTACCTGACAATGGTTTCTACCCATCCTATGAAACTCCTCATACATGATCCCTGGGCTTTTTTGTAGAATATGCTTAAAAACGTGTGAAGAAAGCTCTCATACTGTTTCTGGGAAACACTCGTGCATACAGCACAGGGAACAAACTGAGGGATTGGTGTGCAGGTGCACAGCCACAGTCTTCTTGGTGTGACAGAGTGGTGGGATAGCTCATGCAGGTGTAGGGTTGGAAGAGAGAGGCTATTCAGGAAGGAGAGCTCAGGAATGACAGGCCAGGAAGGTGAGGAGGGAACATTGCTGTTTATGTGAGGGAGCAGCTGGAGTGCATGAAACTCTGTAGGAAAGGATGATGAGCCATTTAAGAGCTTATGGGCCAGGATTAGTGATCAGACTGACACAGACAATGTTGTGGCAAGTATCTGCTACAGACCACCTGATCATTAAGTGATAAGGCCACCTTCAGACAACTGGAGGAAGTTTTGTGTTCACATTTCTTGTGCCTTGTGGGACCACCCTGATACCTGTTGGAGGCACAACATGACAGGCCACAGGCACTCCTGAAGTTTTCTGGAGTGCATTGATGGCAACATCCTGACACAACTGATCAAGGAGCCAGCTAGGGAAGGGCACTGTGCTGGACCTTGTGCTTCCACACAAGGAATTGCTGGTTGCTGATGTGGAGGTAAGGGGCAGCTTTGGCTGCAGTGACTCTCTGATGGTGGCATTCAGGTCAAGATTGTGAGAGGAGGGAGTAAAGCAAAAAAGTGTGATCCCAAGCCTGGGCTTCATTGTGGTGGATTTAAAACTGACTGAAATGCCACACTCAAGAGGGTGGTGATTGCAGTCAGGAGTGGATTACCACAGGGAGTCAGTTTTGGGATGAGTAGTATTTAACATCCTTATTAATGAACTAGATGGAACAGAGTTCATACACCCTCAGCAAGTTTACAGATGGCATAAAATTAGGAGGAATGACTGATAGAGCAGATGGTTGTCCTGCTATTCAGACTGTCCTGAACAGGCTGGAGAATTGGACAGGGAAGAATCTGGTGATGTTCAGCAAGGGAAAAATGTAAAGTCCCGCACCTCGAACTGCTCCAACACGAGTCCTCTCCATGTGCTGCAGTCCTTCAGGAATGGAAGGGTCCCCAACGGGCACAGTTTTTGCCAGAAAATTTACTTATGGGTGGGATTCTCCCCACAGCCCCTGCCAGAGTGTGCTCCAATGTGGGCTCCCTGTGGACTGCAGCTCCTCCAGGGAATCTCCCTCTGCTGCAGTGCAGGGCTCCCCAGGGGCTGCAGGTGGATCTCTGCTCCACCATGGTGTGCCTCCACCATGGTCCTCCACAGGCTGCAGGGACACAGCTGCCTCACCACTCTCTTGGATGGGCTGCAAGCACCTCCTGTGTCCCTGATCTTGGTGTTTGCAGAGTTGTCTGTCTTCCTCCCTCTGCCTGCTGTCCATCCGTGTGTCGTGTGTGTGTCCCCATCNGGCTGCAGGTGGATCTCTGCTCCACCATGGTGTGCTCCACCATGGTCCTCCGCAGGCTGCAGGGACACAGCTGCCTCACCACTCTCTTGGATGGGCTGCAAGCACCTCCTGTGTCCCTGATCTTGGTGTTTGCAGAGTTGTCTGTCTTCCTCCCTCTGCCTGCTGTCCATCCGTGTGTCGTGTGTGTGTCCCCATCTCACCCCCACAGAACAGCTGTGGAGCACTTTTTACCCTTTCTCATGGTCACAGAGGTGCCACCAGCATCAATTATGGGCTCAGCTTTGGCCAGAAATGGGTCTGTTGGAGGTGGAACCATGGGGCAGCTCCCAGCCTCGTGTCACAGAGCCCAACACCTTGCCATGGAGACCCAACACACTTGCCTTGGCCAGTCTCATCCAATGCCACTTCTAAGGCTTTGACTCTGGTTATTTGTTCAATGCACAAAAACTAGGTATGGATGAAAAAAGATTTGCAGTGTCTTTTGTGTGGTGGCAGCCAGGGCTCTTAAGAAAGTTTGGCTGCATGTGTAAGCACTTTGGTTATGGTGGTGTAAGCATTCATCTTTGTATTCTCAGCCCGTGCTGGTATCTGGTGTCCATAAGAAGTTGAAGTCAGAGCTTTGGAAACCAGAAGCTTTCAGCCTGGAATTTGGAGATCAAGATGTAGATTTGGTGAACTGCAGGAACTGTGCCATAATTTCAGACGTGAAAGTGCGTGACTTCTGGGATGGCTTTGAGATAATATCTAGTAAGTAATATTTATGGCTGACTAGTTTACTGAGCAGTCTGTCTTGCTGTCTTCAACTCCTCCTTCTCCACGTATTTTCTTAAAAAATAATAATTAAAAAAAAATCCAAATACCTGTCAGTCTTGTCCAAAGAAGCCGTTGCTCCTTCGATGTAGCACACCCTAGAAAATACTTTATTGGTGAAGATTAGGGCAGGACTGCCCAAAAAAACTGTCTGTAATATGGTGTCTTGGCATATGTTACTTTCATGTGTCAAAAAATGATCCATTTCATGGGAAACTACTTTTTAAAAACACTTTTCTCAGTGAAATTAATCATCACTTACCAATTGTTATGACAGTAAGTAATATATCTATCCTTACTCTCCTTCCAACCTCAACTTTTATTGTAAAACCAAAGGGAACCTGCATAGGTAAAACAGACTAATAAACAGGCTTTTGGTGCTAAAACCTGGGCTTGGTGGAATACATAAGCTAAGTAAACTTGGCATTGGAAACTATTTTTATAGTAGATCATCTGTGAGTACTAATACAAGTTTGTATGTATTATAAACAGCAATGCTGAATGCATCTCACGTGATAACACATTACTTGATGCTTGAGTTGTTTGAAAAAAACCCTTCTGTCAAGTCTGGATGAGGAAACTAACCAGTTAAAATTCCTGGCGATGTAATTGGGCAGATTAAAGAGCTGCTGGAAAGCAGAGTGCTCCATTTTTAGGTTGTATATACCCAGATCAGAGAGGTCTTACAGATATTAGAGTTGTAATGATTCACTGCAAAGTTGCTTATTTTAGTGTTGTGTATAACATGTTTTCTGTATTTATTGCTATGTGCATATAGCAGAAATGCTGAACTGTTGGGTGACTCAATGGAATGTTAGTTCAACAGTCAATGAAATGAGAGATTTGCAGACAAAGAATATTCCCTTTCCTAATCATTTTCCATTTGAAGAAGTCCAGCTTTAGACTTGTTTTTTGTACTTTTAAATTTCATACTATTTCTGTTATTAATCAGAAATAAATGGCCTATAAGGATATAATGGTGTGGTCTTTCTGTGTATTGATAGTAATTGGAAAACTTCAAAGACTTCACTTCTGTGTTGGAGTCATACATGGAAACAGTAATTTTGTATGGATCAAGTTACCTTTAAGAAATGTTATTTGTAGTTTGTCCCCCCACAGATGTGTTCCTTTCAGCAAAATCAGCCTCTGCCTTTCTTTTAGGCAATGCTTCTACCACATTTTATATGAGAAATATTAGTGATCTGGATTGGAAAGCCTTTTCACTCTTGCTGGTTTGTTTCAAATGCATTTTATTTAGTGTTTTTCAGCCATGTGCAATCCCTAATATAGATGACTATTGTTTGCTACTAGTCCAGAGATTTCACACACACTAACTCATATGAAAACTGTTTGCAAATTATACAATTACTCTGACTTTCTCTGTATGAGATGAATTTTGGAATTCCCAAGTATGTGGCTTGGCCCCATCCTTGCTTTAACTTACCAAAGAACAGCCACTGACTTTGGAGGTGTTATTGAGATTATTCTATATGATACTCTATTGTAATTAATTTTAATCTTGTGCTGTTTCTTTTAATACATTTGGGTTCAAAGTGGACTTTTGAAAGGTCTAACTTTTTGTTTTGATCCTTCTTAGACCTGCTTTTCTTTACTGATCGGATATTTCTTGGAGTGTGTTCAGTTTATTGTAATTTGTCAGATCTATGTGTTTTCATCCAGATAGTTCTTCACTTCTGAATAGCCTTCCTAAAGCTTCTTCTTGATTAGAACAAAGATCCTTGATGAGTTCAAAATCTTGAGTCCTTGTGCTTTTCAGTTCGCTTGCCTCTCTAAAATCTGTAGCTTATCAAAATTAAATCAGTCATTTTGGTTTACATATCTGCAGTTTTTAATTCCTTTTAGTTTCAGTAAAATAATTTTTTATATTGCAAACTTAAGGCTATCTTATGTAGCCTGTTGATATGTAACACAGATGTGATTCACAGGTCTCCAAGTCCTAATTTCTTAGATATGCTTTCCCTTCTGATGCTGTCAGGAGTTCTGCTACATCTGGGTAAGATCAGTTGCTTTTTGTTTGTCTGACAGTCCTTGGTTGGGTAGGAAGGACTGAAGAATGTTACTTTCTGGGGAAAGGAGGATGTGGAGGCAGTAGGCTGCTGTACACCCTGTTTTCCGACTGATGCCTTCCGGTGGAGTTGTGGAAAATCTGGTAGAAGAGTGAACTTTGTTTCTCTCTAAATGTTACACTGAGTTCTAGCTGCTCCATGTACCACTTCCATTTAGACTCTCTTAGCCCTTATAAGGTCTGAGGCAAAGCAGCAGTTGATATGGTCAGTGTTGTCCTGGCACAGATCCACTGTTGCACATGTACTCCATCTTTCTGTGCTGCCAGCTTTCTCTTTTGCCAAGTCAGGACTCACACCCAACTCTCAAAGTGAAGAACAAATATTTGGTTTTGGCACCCTGCTAATTTGAGTGCCTCCAGCAAAGAAGAATTAAAAAAATTAAAGGCTCTCTTCCTCTGTGACTACCTGCCTCTGAGCTTTTCTGAGTGTGATGGTTTCTTGCTTTATGCAGAGGTTAGGGTTGATTTCAGACCATGAACCAATATTAATTTTATAGAAGTACCACTCCTAGAAATTAAAGATGAAACTCCCTCAGACTTTGATAAGAAGAATAAGGGAAAATGCTTTGGAAAGGCTTGTTTTTGAAGCTGAATGAAAACTATTCTAAAACTTAGCAGCTGTGCAAGATCTGTCAAACTTCTGCTGTAGGTAATGATACATATATATAATTGTTAAAGTGTTGTTTGGTCACACTATGATAATGCCTGGAAGCCCAAAGAAAAATCAGGATTCATTTTGCCATGCATTGTAAGAGGTACAGAAAGCATTACACCTTAAACAAGGTTAATGGGGCTGTTGTAAAAAGACACTACATGAAGAAATCTTAATTTGTTTCTTGCAGAACGGCTCAGGTCAGATGATGGTCAGCCAATGGTACTAAAGTTAAAGGATTGGCCTCCAGGGGAGGACTTCAGAGATATGATGCCTACAAGGTAAGTAACCCTTAGGATCAATGCTGACAGGACTGCTGTAGGTGCTACAGGGGAAAAACCTACCTTTGTCTCTCTTTGCTCTCTAGGTTTGAGGACTTGATGGAAAATCTTCCTCTTCCTGAATATACCAAGAGAGATGGCAGACTGAATTTGGCTTCTAGGCTGCCAAGCTACTTCGTTCGTCCTGACTTGGGTCCCAAAATGTACAATGCCTATGGTATGTGAGTACAGTTCTGCAGATGTTGGGATTTGAGACTCTTTATTTTGCATAGGGCAAATACAAGGATTTTGTGAATCTGTCTGGCCTGGGTTTTGGACCTATGTATTATGTTTCTTCATGTTTGTATTTCAGTTGTGCTTTTTTAAAGCTTATGTTACAAACTGTCTACTTAGCTACTGTTTCTAGTCTGTTATGATAAGTACTGTTCAGTGAGTTGAGTTCGTATCTTCAGGAGCTTATATTTGAAACAGGAAATAGATAAATATGATGGTGAGCCTAAAAAATAACCATCAGTCTTGTGTACACACTTATGTTAGTGTTTGCTGATACAAATACTTTTTTTAATGTTCTAATTTTTCTCCCCCCATGTTATTTGCTAGAAATGGTTAAGCAGAAGTAGAGAGAGAGAGAGACAGAGAGAGAGTTATTGAAGGGTCAGAGGAAGAGAGAAGAACCTGTTAATAAAAAAGTGAAAGAATTAAGCAGCAAACATTTGAAATCTTTCTCCATTACATACAGTCACTTGAGAGGTGTAAGTTTCTTCAATGTATAAAAGTATAAGCACTTGAGAGTCTGCAGGTGTTTTTCTTTAATGAATTACAATCTGAAATGTTAATGATGAGTTGGTCAATGACTGCTCTGAATTCAGCTGGTCATGGATTTTACAGCTTAGTATGAAAAAATAACAAACTGCTGGAGTCTTATACTTGTAACACTCCAATGACTTGGTGCACAAAGAAGGATGTTATTGCCACATGAGGCAGTCAGGGTTTCTCTTGTGCCTCCTGAAGACACTGTTTATGAAAGCTAAGTTCCCTACTACAGACTAAATATAAATTCCCCTCAGAGAGACAAAACTGTAAAGTACAAGATCAGGCTTTGGTTTTAAAATGCTTTCTCATGACTTGGGTAAACTATGTTTGCTACTTCTGTTTCCTGTAAAATACTAGTTACCGGTAAAATTTTTACTTAGCTACACATGACGTGAAAATACCTGTTTCAGCTGCTGTTTGATTTTGGTTTCTGCTCTCACTGCTGTGTAAAGTTAGCATTCTAGAAAGATTGTTCAAGCATGTTACTTCTGGAAGAGGTTAATCATAGAATTTGATTGTATTTTACACTCTGTTATAGGCTTAATTACTGCAGAAGACAGACGAGTTGGTACCACAAACCTGCACCTGGATGTGTCTGATGCTGTTAATGTCATGGTGTATGTTGGCATTCCCATCGGAGAAGGGACCCATGATGATGGTAATGCTTAAGGAAAGCTGTTTTCTGTATCTTAAAAATGGAATTGTGTGTGTGAGAAAGAGGACTGTGTCTTTTATTGTTTAAGCTTGTCATATCTGTGATATGTAATCTAAGTATACAATGCAGTTTGCTACGTTTGCAGCACGTATTTAAAAATGCAGTAATGCTCCATTTGTTTCCAACTGTGGAAACTGCAGTGTTGTCCTAGAAATTAGGTACATTCCTGACAAAAGGAGGAGAAAGGGTAAAAAGTTATTCTTTCTTCTCCTTATATTTGAACAATTGTAGCTTAGTGATTAGCTGTCAATTGACACTTCCCCTGTATTTTGTTAAGATGAAGCTTGATGTGCTTAGAAAGGGCACTGTATGATGCAGCAGTTGCAGTGTGACTGGATTTAGTAGCTCAGAATGCTCCTTTCTTTTCTGTATGTCAAAAATGAGCAGCTTTGCAATCATACTGCTTTTACATGGCTTCCCCTTTCAGAAGTTCTGAAAACAATTGATGAGGGAGATGCTGACGATGTAACAAAGCAGCGAATCCACGAAGGAAGAGAGAAACCCGGAGCATTGTGGCACATCTATGCTGCCAAGGACGCGGAAAAGATACGGGAACTTCTCCGGAAGGTATGCTGCTTACAAAGAGGGCTTGAGTGTGCAGGATTCCTTGACTGGCTTGCTTGTGGCAGCTGAAGGATACAAATTGCTACCAACATCAAGTGCACAGTATTTTCAGCGCTGTCTTGGAGGGCATTAATAGTTCTGTGTTCCCAGCTTTTCAGCCTGGTCTGGAATTTTCATACTAATGCATGTGTCACTATTTAAGACCTAAATGACCTTGATGAAAATAATGTTCTACCTTGAAATAGTTTGTTTGTTATGTTTTTTGGTACAGACCATTTTGTGAGCCAGCAATATCAAGGTGCTGTGTCATGGTTTCCCCCCACCCCATATCTTGGCCCTAGGTCGGAGAAGAACAAGGCCAAGAAAATCCTCCAGATCACGACCCCATTCATGACCAAAGTTGGTACTTGGACCAGACCTTACGTAAGCGACTGTATGATGAGTATGGTGTGCAAGGCTGGGCAATAGTGCAGTTCCTTGGAGACGCCGTGTTCATTCCTGCAGGTGCTCCCCATCAGGTAAGTGTGGCAACTCCAGGCCATACTGACAAATAGGATTGAATCAGAGGCACAATGGAACTGCAGCCTAAAAATAACTGTTACTTAATATTGCTCACTTAGGTTCCTTTTTCTGCAAATGCAGTTCTTACAGGAACTATTTGAATTGGATCTTAATAACTGTATAAGTAAAAATTATGTAAATATCTGAATTATATGTACATTACTATGATGAAATTAAGAGGAGGGAAAAAAGCTGGGGTGAACGGTAGGAAAACATTTCTGTGTAGTGAAATTTCAGCCAGAGAATCAAAATTCAATGAAAGTCTGGAGATAGGTAAGAGAACTTGCTTTAGGAAACACTAATGTACGTGGGAGAACAGGAAACCTGTTAGATGTCATGTATTTTGTTCTGATTTTACTACTGGACACAATTTTGATGGTTCCTGTTTCTGATAAGTCAATGTGGAACAACTTAAATATAGGGGGGTTGTGGGGGTTTTTTTTGGTTTTTTATGGTATTTGTATTCAGTCTTGATGTATAACTGATTTGATATGGTTTTTAGGTTCATAATTTGTACAGCTGCATTAAAGTGGCAGAAGATTTTGTATCTCCAGAACACGTGAAGCACTGCTTCCGTCTGACCCAGGAGTTCAGGCACCTCTCTAATACTCATACAAACCATGAGGATAAACTGCAGGTAACCCTTTTGTGCCAGTAGTCACTAAATACATCCTGTGTTTTGACAGCTTTGTTCAGTGTTAAAAACATGTACCTTGTGATTTAAGGAAAGAGGAGTAACTTTTCACAAATTTGGATGTTCTTTTTTGATAAATACATCAATTAATTTTTAAATACTTATGTCTACAGTATTACATAAACAAAAATTAATAATAGACCTCTGCATTTCCAGAGAGCTTCCCTCCTATTGGACTAATGCATGTGTTGGTATTAGTAAGTTTTTAAATGGCTGAATCCTAATGACAGCAAAGCATAGTGGAAGAAAAAAACACTATTAAAAAGGAAAGAGCAGTGCTTTGTTTTGAAGACAGACGTTTATTTGACCCAGTACACTTATATTTGTTTCTTTATTACCTGAAAGCAAAGGCTTGCTTATTTAAATCGGGGATAGTTTCAGTGGTGGACTTGGCAGTGTTAGGTTTGTAGTTGATTCGATGACTTAAAGATCTTATCAAACCTATATTAGTCCTAAAACTCAATGTGTTTTGAAGAAGTGTGACTGCTTAAACTAATAACTATGCATGGAACATACTATGCTCTGAAATAGAACATTGTGTATAAGACAGTAAGTTCTGCGGAGAGAAGACTGTAGGAGGCCTTTTTGGATTTTTCCTGACACTTCTGAAGCCTTAATATCTGCTCAGTTTGCAGATTTTGTTGTCAGCATTTTTTGTGTATCAGTAACCACGTGCATGTAAAATGAAGGAGGGTGTAGATCTGCAGAATGGCTGTCCTTGCAAAAGTGAGTCCTCAATACACAGCCATTCTCCAGTATGTCACCCAAGGATGTCAGAACTTACCATGTTAATTCTCTCAGACCAGTTCAGTGAAAGATGGCTGTAAATTGAGTCAGTATTCCTGTGAAAAGGAATACGAGTTGGATTTGTCTCAGACTTTACTCTTTTTCTTTGTCGTTTTTCATTTATATTTTTATATAAACCTCTGTCTGTAGTTTTATATATTAAAAATACACAAAGACAATAACTGTTGCATAAATGATACAAAAAACTGAGCTCAGGTATAAATCAGGAAAAGATGATGGTTCTGGGCAGTGAGTTGAGCAAGTGCAGTTGAGCTGCTCACTTATAGGTGAAACTGTTCCATTCAATACCTCGAAACAGAATTCAAGACAGAGCTTTGATTGTTAGATAGCTAACTGTGGAACAGACTGCTGTCAGTGGATTTCTCATTTCTGATCTCACTTGCCTTTCTGGAAGATTCACAAATAAGAATTTTTATCTTCCATACAAAGACAACAGGATGATTTTTTGCATCATTTTAATTTTCATAGGATTAAACCATATGATTTTCTTGCACCTTTTAGGTTTGATTCATGTGAAATCTGTAAGTGACTTGGATCACAAGGACTTTTTCAAAATAAACTCATATACATTATCTCGTAGTACACTTCCTCCTAGCTCTCACAAAAGAGAGAATTTATCTTAAAATAACATGGGTGGCTGGGTGACCAGAAAATGAGTTAATAAATCAGTGCAGGTGCCTAAAATACTTGTCATTTATGATAGTTAAAATTTATGCAGTTGATAAACTAAAGCAGGGAGAGTGTATACATTGTGTATACTTGCCAACTATTATAAGTTCAGCTGTCAGGTATGTAAGACTCTCTTTGTTAGTCTGTAGAAGTTGATTTTTTTTCTTTTTCCTGTTGCAGGTGAAGAACATTATCTACCATGCAGTGAAAGATGCTGTTGGCACACTGAAAGCTCATGAATCCAAACTAGCTAGATCGTAGGAATTGCTAATTCCAAATGCCCTGTCAAGTAAGCCTTTTGCTCACGGCATATACAGGGACTGCACACGACTGCCTCTGCAGGAGCAGGGGCTTCTCACTGAGAGCTGGTGTGGTCAGTATTACACACACTCTTCAGCCACTGTTTTCTACTCTGCCTCAACACTGAAGGTCTAATGGAAGGTCGCACTGTTACATGCAGAATTCCAGATTCTAAAAGGTGCCATGTCCCTTTCCTGTGGCCTTTTGCAAATTGGAAGAACATGGAAACCACTTGGTGTTCCTGCATATTATGATTAGAAATGGTATAAAGAGTGTGGATGTTTTTTTCCCTCATGCCTAGTTAGTCTCCACAAAGTTAGACGGAACGTGCTGGAGGTGGGTTGTCCTGCTGCAGACTTAGTTGATAGCTGCTGAAAGAGTGTGACCAACAGTAGCCCAACTGCAGAAATTCAAACTTCCCATGTGAGATACAGGCCAAGGAAAAGGATAAAGCTGTTCTCTGCACTCCCCTTCTTGTAGCCGTTTCTCTATACACTGTAGAGTTGAAGAACTAAAGGGAGAACCCACTTTTTTTTCCCCCTGGGAGACTCCAGAAATAAGAGAATTGTGTATTTAGTGAAAAAATAGGTTTGTAGTGAAACAGTTAATATTTCATGAAAGTAGATATTTTTAGTATTTTTGAAGTACCACAATTGTTCCTGGATTTTCAAGGAAAGGCGCATTACATTTAGTCTTCCTTTCAATAAAATCAAGAAGTGATTTTTAGAAACCAGTCCAAAATAGCACAAAAACAGCCAAAGGAGAATTGAATAGAAATTGACATCCCACCTCCCTTGCCCATATTACCTCACCTATCTTCCCTCCCTCTCTCTATGCCACTCTGCTTCCTTGGAATGAGAAGTAAAAAGGAGTATAAACTCTGTTCTCATGTGGAGATGTTGTACATCTCTCCCTGCACTGGTGACTGCAGGCAATAGTTCACCCAATACCAGTGCTAGCTGAAAACATCTATCCTTTCCAAAGTGAAGGAAAAGTTAACTTTCAGTGTCAACTTTGTCCAGAACTATTTTAAGTAAAATGTTCCTGCTTGATAGAACTGTATTCAGAATTTACTAATGTCAGCATTGATGCAATGGATTTCATTGTCTGGGTACATGGGGAAATGTATCGACCTTATCTCCAGCTGTACTGTAGTGCCACTTGCAGGCCTGTTAATATGTTCACGGTTATTTCATTTTTTAAAAAATAAAAGTCATTTACTGTAACACCTTGGGCAGTTTCTTTCGTACTTGTATACTGATCTTCCTGCTTTGAGGTGCTCTCAGCCTCTGCCTTTGGTAGTGTGGGCTCCCTGCTAATTCTGTGCCCTGTGTCTGTCCAGGAGGCTCAGGGGGTTTAGCCTGGTGTCCCAAGTATGCGGTGGAAGCACACCAAGCTGCCTTGCAGCTTCTTGATTCTCAGAGGTAGCTTGGGTAGAGGATCTGTCACAAAAAACCATGTCCTGTGCTGTGCTCCCCACCTCTCAGTATCTTCCTTAACAGGTTGGGGTCCAGAGCTGCCCTCTCCACTGATGATATGGATGGGGGGAGGAAAAGGCTCCCTGATTTCTGAACTTGGAGGTTGTGATGGCAGCAGCAGTTCTGTTCACTGATGTGTGGCATTGCTGGCAGCTTCTCAGGTTGGTTACTGGGTACACAGTCCACTCAGGCTTTTGGTGGCTCATACCCTTGCAGCTGTGCTGTGACTATGGGCTAATTCAGTCTGCTGGAGATAAAATGGGTTATTGCAGATCCATGACCCATTCAACTCCACTGTATTCTGTTGTGTAGAACTTCTTGTGCACTTCTGTTGCACTCTGTGCATACAGATAAATTATAGCTGAGATGTTTCCCTTACGTGTGTGTGTGTGTCCACATTAGAATTGGATAAAAATCAAAAGGCAGAGACTTGGCTATGTGTAATGCAGTAGTGTGAGTAATTTCCAATGCAGTGATCTACAATAAGGGTTTTGCATGCCATCCTGAACCTTTGTTTAGTTTGAGTCTATCAAGTATTGTTTCTGTCCCTTGAAATTCCTTTTTTATTAATTATAGAGTACAACTAACCTAAAGCAAAAGTCGGCCAAAATCAGAGGAATTATTGAAATTAATACCATAGAATCACAGAATGGTTTGGGTTGGAAGAGACATTAAAGATAATCTCATTCCAATCTCCCTGCCATGGGCAGGGACACCTTCCACTAGACCTGGTTGCTCCAAGCCCCGTCCAATCTGGCCTTGGACAGTTCCAGGAATGGGGCAGCCACAGCTTCTCTGGGCAACCTGTGCCAGGGCCTCCTCACCCTCACAGGGAAGGATTTTTTCCTAACCTCTAATCTAAACCTACTTTGTTTGAAGCCATTCCACACTTGTCCTGTCACTACATGTTGCTATAAGAAGTCTCCATCTTTCTTGTAGCCTTTTCAGGCACTG
Source organism: Neodrepanis coruscans (assembly GCA_013400695.1). Classification (NCBI taxonomy): domain Eukaryota; kingdom Metazoa; phylum Chordata; class Aves; order Passeriformes; family Philepittidae; genus Neodrepanis; species Neodrepanis coruscans. The sequence continues at coordinate 16,788 of VYZS01056247.1, read as the reverse complement.
GAGGGCCACAGTTGGGTAATCCCAAAGCCTCTACCTGCAATCCAAGTAAGATGAAAGAAGTTAATAGGCATGGATATTAATTAAAATTCTTGCTCCCTTATACATATGATTTCCTTCTCTGTCCTCACTTCTGAGAGCCCTTTGATAGCTCTCTGAGCTTCTGCAGTTAAGAGGTATTGGTTGAGCAGTGTGACAGTGATTTATTAATGCATCAAGCATATCTTGTAAGCATTGCTTCAGGGGAAAATGATTGTGAAACTACACAGCATGTGAGTGAAGCACAGCATGGTGGACACAACCTGTGGACAACCCATCTTCCAGACTCTGGTTATTGGTAAGGAATCTTGTCTTCTGATTGCCAGCTTCAGTACTTTCCCAGACTTACTCCCTGATTATCTGCCTAAGCCTGCTTGTGGTCACTCTCTCCCAGTGCATCTCAATCTGAAATCATCCTACAGCTTCATTTCCTCTGAAAGATTCCCATTCTCAAATTTTGAAACAGAGCTGCACACTCCCACCAGGCATTCAAAAAATAACCAGGCAGAACTCATCTTACTTTTATCTCCTTCATCCTCCTACTTTGCAGGAGTTTTTCATTTATCCTTGCCTTTATATGGGCTAATAAGAAAATGGTAATATAAGTTTCCAGAGCTAAAAACAACAAAATACAGTGGGTTCCTCTAGAAAGGTGTCTTTCTGAGTGAACAGCTTTCAATCACAAAGCAAAATGGGTAGAGAGAGAGGGTTCCCATTGTGCTCTTCTACTTCACCTTTCTTCTTAAGACCCTTCTTATTCTGCTAAACTTCTCCAGAGGCAATTCTAACAAATTGCTGTTCATTGCAGCAGCTTCTGCCTGAGCCTCAGCTTCAGCAGGATCTCAAGGAACAGTTAGTTTGATTCCTATGCCTTATTGTTTGGCCATAACATATTGATAGATATTTGACCACCTGTTTGGACCATTTGTTGAACACAAATTCATCATGAATTGTTTCGGCAGTAGAGTATCTGCCAAAAAACATCATTAAAGCCTTAATTTGAAAACAATTGATAAATTGCTTTCCTGGGTAGGTCTTAAGATCTTAATTACACAGCATTATAAAATATTACTAATTACTTAATTAGAAAATACCACTAATAAATCATTCTATTTTCATTTGACTTGCAGCTGCCTATGGTTCCAAAAATAGCCCCTCAAAATCAGTAGTTTCTCCTTATGGAAAGGTAAGTTAATGAATTCATTTTTCATTCTCCCTTTATGATATGGAAAGAAACTGAGCTACTTAACTGCTAACTGTAAATTGCTTAGCTTAGAATACCTTTGTGATGTTCTAAAGCTCAACATGCTGTTCACCAGTGAGCTCCCACTTAGGACATTTACAAGACCACCTGCTCTACTGATGTTGAGGTCGTTGTTCTTACCACCATCTATATCTAATGCACTGTAAATTTTCCTGTTGCTCCTCGGCACATTAAACAGCTTAAAACACCAAGGCACATTTTATGTAGGTGCCACTTACCCCTGCTGCAGTTTAGTGCTCCCACACTGTTCCTACATTGTACTCACCAGATCTCTGCATTTTCTCGCTTCTTTTTGCATCTTTCACTCACCCAGGTATGAACACACTATTCAAGTACCAGAGCTGTTGCCACCTTTGTCACTGATATGAAACTGCTGCAGTTAGAAATACAGTTATTTTGTTGAAGGTTTTACGTGCTGGTGATACTTGAATGTGTGAAAGCAGATTCCTTTTATCCTTCTAGTAGGTCAGTTATGCCATCACTGGTGTAAATTATGCACTCCCTTATGCAATCATTTTGTGGCCATTCATAGTCAAAAGCAGACTATGACAAAATGTTCTTTGTCGCTGTCTGTAGAGGCATTTGTGTTTACAACACTTGCATATAATAGAAAGTTGCTCATGTTTTGGATTTGTCATCACTGCTCATTATACTAAAGTTCATACATTCATGTGAAAATTCTTCCCTGGAAGCTCTTTGTTTTTGCTCTGTCTCTTTCTCTGGTCTCCTTCCTTTTCATAAAGGCTATTTGGCAAGTAATGAGACCTTGCCATAGTGCCTGCCCCCAGGGGGTTTTTTGGTTAGCTGAAGAAACACAGTAGATTTCTAGCATTTTTTTATTTTCTTTTTAAATTAAAAACCCGCTTATGTAATGGTTATCTTAGTCTCATTCAGAGATCTGTGTACTCAATGAATCCTTGACTGTAATGTCAAGGGCTTCCCTTACTGGGCTCCTGGGGGCCCAGCAATGAACTCTGGCATTGATGTAGGAGGAGGATTCCTTGGTGAGCTGTTACAATACAGCGATTTCTGCTATTCCACTGTGCCTAAACATACACATCCCCATCCTCCAACAGGGATGTTCCCACACACACACTGTTCAGCCTTGTCTTTCTGCTTAACTAAGATCCTTGGCCTCTCAGCTGAAATTTCGAGGAAGGGCATCTGCCAACACTGAATTACCCTGAAAACTACAAGGTGTTTTCATCCTTCTGGTTTTGATAATTCAAACCTCAGTATCGGCCTGTTAAGTTTCGGGCTGCATCCGGTTCTGGGTGAAACTGGGAGTCGTGGGACTCCAAAACGCTTTTACACTGAACTCCCCAGTTTGCAGCATTTAACATCTGCTGTCGTGATCTCCCTGGCGGAGGCCGGTGTATGGAAAATGGCTCCTTCTGTCTTCCCAAGCGCCCGTGATCTCAATCCAGCGCTCTCCCTTCTGTCCTTTTCCCGGCGTGGCTGCTTTCGCATCCTTCCAGGGGGGCTCCGGGTGCCCCCCGAGTCCCGCCCCGTGCNGCCGGGCCCGAGCACCGCCCGCCCCGTCGGTCGCGGCCCCGCGGGAGCCCCCGGCCCTTCCCCCGGGGGCTCCGGCCCCGCTGACCCCGGCCCCGGCCCGGCCAGAGAAGCTGCTGAGGAACGGGCACTTACTAAAATGGGAGGTTTCAGACCGTGAACCTGGGCTGGGTTTTCTCAGGAGATGCTGAGTGAGGAAGGGAAAGCGGGGGAAACAGTGCAGTCTGGGAGCACATATATGAAAGTCCAGGACAAGTTCTTCCCTGTAACTTTATCCTTACTCCATGTCCTTTATTGCTTTTTCAGTACTACTATGTTTTCTTCCAAAGGGCCGAGTAATCTTGCTTGGTTTGTGGCTTCCTATCAACTTTGCTTGTGATCAGTGTTTTCTGTTGGTCAAGAGTTTCATCCTCTTTCCCTTCTGGAATGGTTTCCCTCTCTCTGTCTACACCGTTGTTACAATTACCCTATTTAAAACACCAAACTTTTTCCTCTGATGTAGTGTGTCATCTTCTTACAGAAGGGATGTTCTGAGTTGATCAGCAGAGACAAGAGCTATTTCTCTTATGTCTTTCCGTTCATCTAGACCAAGGAATAACGTGATGAAGCAGTACACGGGTGAATAGGATACCATTTGACCATATTGCTTTGTGGTACAGTCTGAGACCTCATCCAGCAGTCCTTGTTTGCTCCTTACAGAATGACATGTCAGCAATAAGTATTGTGGGATATAGTCAGTCCTGTTTTGGCTCACAGGCTTCAGCCCTCTGGAATTGACTAGGCCTTTCCTGGGCCTTGGCTTAAAATTCAGCCCCAGGTTTTTAAGGAGAATCTCACTCATAGTGGAGAGCTTTGCAAACCACAGCATGTGGCTGAGCTGTTTGCCTTTGGGGTTTTTTGGGTCTCAGCAGAGGAGTTGAAATGTGGATGTTTGGAGGCACTGATAAATTGTTTTGAGTATTAGAAGTACAGTCAGTAATGTGATGAGCCTTACTAATCTTTGAAGTTAATTAGTGGTAACATTAGAAATGGGAAACAAAGCACAGAAGAAACGGAATGAATAGTCGTGTGATCCTGTGACTTCATAGTTACCTTAGAAGCTACGTATTAAGTAGTATCATGTTACTGTTACCTTCTCTGGCATTCCTCACCTCTTTACTTCCAGTTGCCAGTGACCTTCATTTGTTTCATAAAATGTGTATTTTTTAGCTGGCATCTTATTCTGGCTCATGAATGTCTGTAATGGAGTGATTGCATTCCAGTTACAGAATCCGGACTTGAAGACAGACTCAGATTTCAGAGTTTTAAATCATTTTATTGAGAACTTGATGGGAAAAAAACAAACCCCAAACCCTCAGTTTATAAAGCAGTTGGCATTCTTTAGAGTAAAAACCTGCTTATTTTCTGTGGGTGTGTGCTGTTGAGGTACATAAATGCATAATTTCTTTGCAGAATATAAATGTTGTATTGATCTGGTAACTTTTGGTAGATGTTACCTAAGCAGCTCCAAGACTTCCTTAATCTCATGGTGAAAAATCAGAGCATCACAGAGTGGGTTGTGTTGGAAGGGACCCTAAAGCTCATCTATTCCAAGCCCCTGCCATGGGTAGGGACATCTTCCACTAGACCAGGTTGGTCCAA
>VYZS01056247.1:0-10969 GCA_013400695.1 Neodrepanis coruscans | reverse complement strand
ACTTGAAGACAGACTCAGATTTCAGAGTTTTAAATCATTTTATTGAGAACTTGATGGGAAAAAAACAAACCCCAAACCCTCAGTTTATAAAGCAGTTGGCATTCTTTAGAGTAAAAACCTGCTTATTTTCTGTGGGTGTGTGCTGTTGAGGTACATAAATGCATAATTTCTTTGCAGAATATAAATGTTGTATTGATCTGGTAACTTTTGGTAGATGTTACCTAAGCAGCTCCAAGACTTCCTTAATCTCATGGTGAAAAATCAGAGCATCACAGAGTGGGTTGTGTTGGAAGGGACCCTAAAGCTCATCTATTCCAAGCCCCTGCCATAGGTAGGGACATCTTCCACTAGACCAGGTTGGTCCAACTTCCGTCCAGCCTGGCCTTGAGCCCTTCCAAGGATGAAGCATCCACAAACAGGAATGAGATGGAGTACTTGAACATCATGAGGTTGTATTAACAATAATAGCAGCTGATCACTTGGATGTAAGCCCCACTAGGGGTGATGTGGAAAAGTATGGCATTCATTTTGGAGTTTTGTTTAGTGATACACTGGTTTAGCTTTCTTGAAGTAGATAGTTCTGGATTGCTGCAGCAGAAAATTTTATCTTGTTTCTAGTTTCAGTGAAAATAGTGGACTTGGATCAAGAAAACATACTTGAACTGCTAAAGCTTAGTTTATATATGATTTCTCCTTGAGAGGACTATGTCAGAAATAAGCATTAAGATGTTGCAATTGCCTCATTCACTTACCTTTGAAGGGCTTCTTCCTTCTCAGTGTAAGTGGAAAGATGGGGGAAAACCAGTTTTGTTAAACTTGGGAAAAGGGGCCAAAATCCGTTCAAGCTGTTCTTCCTGTGGAAAGTCAGCAAAGAACTTGGATGCTGTGCTGCCCATTTTCAAAGGCAGCTGTTCCTATGTACAGCTTGCTCATAGTGCTTAAGAGCCAGCAGGGTATCTGTGCTAAAGGGGTGTATTGAAGCTTGAGCTGACACAGACCAAGCTACCACCAAAAACCTATCAGTGCCATCAGAGTTACAGTGCAGACTTACTGCTCTCCACCACATGATCAAACTTTATGATAAGCCCTTGAGTAGCTGTGCCAAACTGCCTCTAGTAGCTCAAATTTCTTTCTTTCTTTCATGTCATCTTCAGCTTTGGTCAAACCTACCTTCTGGTTATGTTTTTGCATTTGCTTTTGCATTTAGTTCTTGGTGCAAGTTGGGGAGACTGTGTATGTGCATCACTTGCAGCAGCAAAGACCTGACTCCTTTTAGTGGATTGAAAAAACCAAAAACGTAGCCTGGTTTAAGCTTCAGTTTTGGAAGGTGTTTTTCATAAGAAAAAAATTTGTGATACTTCCCCTCTGCTTTCTGTTCGTCATCTGGTCATCTGCACTTCAGGGACTTCTGGAACTAGAAGTTCTAGTTTATTTAAGATTTTTTTGGCTCTTAGTTCTAGTTTATTTAAGAGCTGTATTTCTTTTTTTCTTTGGCTGTAGAGCATAGGTTGAAGGGTGAGAGGAGGAGACAGAAGGCAAGAGACCTGTGTCCAATATCAAAGATGTGAACATGCAGTTTATTTAAACAGTGACAAAGCAATGTTTTCTGTTCTCAATTCATCATCTAATACTCCAGAGCATTCTGTTAGCAGAGTGAAAAAGTCTAATGAGCTCTGAGCTTATGGTTTCATCTGGCTGCCTACAGTGACCCCTCCTGAGTGACATCAGCTAATTTATGTAACAATAGTTTTCACTAAGAAAAAGCAGATTCTGTGAGTTCATTGCTTTGTGTTTAATTACATTTAGGGACAAAATATCAACTGGAGATCAATCAGGATACTTTTCTGAATTCTTTAATCAACTCATACATAATCTCTTGGAAGGAAAAGTATCTTCTGCACAGTTTGTCATCTCATTATTCACAACCTTTTCCAGATCTTTCATGAAGATGAGCAGCACAGATCTCAACACTGGTTCCTGTGGGATTCCACTGGTAACTTTCCCCATTGTGAGAAGTGGCCATTTATTTTTATCCTTTGTTTCCTCTCTTTTAACCAACTGTTAATCCTCAAGCGTCCCTTCCTTTTTATCCTTGAAAATTTTGTTTCTCTAAGTGTCTTAGACCTTTTAGAAACTCTTTAGAAACTCCTTACAACCTGCCTGTAAGGGGAGCACTGTAGCAAGAACTTAGCGAAACCTAAGAATTCTGCTACATTTGTGTATTTTTTTCTGACAAAACCCCCATATTCCTCATTTTGTTACATATATATGTATCTGCTAATGGCTTTTATTATTATTATTGCTTTCATTTTGCCTAATGCTGAAGTAAGATTTACTGGTATGTAGCTTCTCTGAAATCTCTCACCCTTTGGGATCCTGCTTTGCAAACTTTGGTTTTTCATTATTGAGAGCTGATATATGTTGCTGCACTGAGGAATTAACCATTCACTTCATAGAGTTGCTTTAGATCAACTGAGTGACACCTGGTCCTGTCAAACTGATGATACAAGGGGGGGAAAAAAGACAAGGGAGCCATACAACGCAAGTTTTGCTACTTTATGCTGTGAAAAAAATCCACAATAAAATGGAATAATGGAATAATTTGGTTCCTAACCACTGTCTTCTAAACCACCCACTGTGTTAGACGGGCTGGAGGAAGATTAATTTTTAGAGAAAGTTTTGAGGGGTCTTTCAAGAACAAATCACCAGACTTTCCAACACATGCAAGTTTGGGGAAATACCTGCTTTTACATCATTTTCTGTAACAAAGATTGTCAACATACCATTATTACATGAGCATGACTGTTCATGGAATTTTAATATATGGATTAATGTGTGGATTTAACGTGTGGAATTTCCCTGATTCAGTTTATTTCTTCTTTCCCATTCTTGATGACATCAAGAGTGTTAAATTGCTTTTAGTAAAGGTGTCATTTCCATTTATCTGCTACTTAAATTTATTTTCAATTCTCAACAGAATAGAAAACTGGCAATTTCTCTTGGAGCACTTTTTATAATTCAGGTGATTCCTGCTTAGGAATAATTGGCCTGTAACTGAGAAACCTGTTACTAGAACAGCAGAGGGGGGTTGGGGGGAATTGTTTTATGCCTTGGAAGAAATACTGCTCCAGAAAAAGGTGTGAGGAAGTAGGGAGATGGACAATAGGCATATACAGATGTGCCATAACAGCACACAAAGTACTTTTTGGATATGCACATTTAAAACCTGAACAGGAAGATCAGGTTGATATGGCATGTTCTTTGCTTTCTGACCTCTCTGTGAGCCTTTATTATAAAAGAATTGCTTGTATTATTTCTGGGAGTAATGATTGAGGCAAAGAATTAATGAGTCAGAGCAAAATTATATATCTGCTGGTTTGTTGTTTATCTTTTTCCTAAGGAAAATCTTTACATCAGGAAAATACAGGGCTACGTTTGAAACCTAAACTTTCACATATGTGTGTGTGTATATATTGCTTACAATAGTAATGATACATGGAAGTGTGTAACTTCCTTAAATGAACTGATTAGTCTCAGGCTCATTTGGGGCCTTAATACTGTATGTTGTTCATCAGTGTATCTGTGTGCATTTATCTATTTAGAGCACATTAATCCCACGTGTTTTCCCAGACTATAAAGTACCATTTAGTATATGAGCCTCCCCATTACTGATTGTATTTCCTTCTTGTTGAATTCATCTTAATGTGTGGAGGTAGATGGTGAGTCATTTGTACTGGGAGGACATTTCACTTTTTTTCTGGGTCTGATGGATCTCTACTGAGTGACTGCTCTTTTGCAGGTGAAGTGGATGATGTACTGGATTGTGTTTGCCTTTTTCACCACTGCAGAAACACTCACAGACATTGTTCTTTCTTGGTGAGTTCCTTGTTGGGATCTTTTTCTGTTGTTTTGGTGGCTTGGTTTTGTTTTGTTGGCTTTTTTGAAGGAGAGAGGAGAAGCGTTAGGATGCTACAAATAATTTGTCTCTCCTTTAGGAGTTTTCAATCCCTATGAAGAGTCAGCAGGTTTGTAGATATTGTGGGTAGTAGCTGCTGTGTCACCTGTTTCATCTCCTGTAGTTGCACCCTCTAGGGAGGGTAGGGTGGAGTGGACTGAAGTCAAGGGGATCAGATTCTTAAAGCTTTCAGTGCTCTGTGTCACACTTGGCAATGTGGAGGCCTTCAAAAATGACAAGTCATTGTTCAAGGGCTTCAGCTGAGCCTTTGGAACAGGATGTCTTCGGGTTCTATGTTGCTTTTGTGTTTGGGCTTTCATATGTCTCTGAAAAAATGTTAGTCAAGAGTTTCTTCATGAAATGGCTACACTTGTCTTACAAAAGTGCTCAGCAGTTTTGCTTCTTCTTGCATAAACTTTGAAAAGCAGACAAAGATCTAAAAAGTACAAGACCTTTATCTTGTTCACATACTTAAGATGGACCTCTGAAAACAGAAGTTTCTTACTACTGGTAGAGTCAGCAGAGAGTTTGCATTTACTTGTCTCAATCTCTGCTGTTGTATCTTCCCAGAGACTTTATGGGTAAGGGTTAGAGAGCAAAGACTTACATTCTGCTCTTTTTCATTTACATTGGCACTTGTGTTTTACCTGAGGAGTAGATACAGGAAGTTTCAGAAACAGCCATTGGTTTTAGCAGGAACATGACATTATTAAGATACAGAGTTGAAAATTTTGGAAAATGCGGAGGGAAACTAATGTAATATTAACATCCACTGGATGCTCTCTGAACAAACTTCAGAATGATGAGAGTAGCTATCAGATTGTAATTTGGTGTGTTTGCAGGGCTGAGAGATGCCCTGTTTATGGAGTTTTCATGGCTATGGATGAAAGACTAAATGAGACTCGAAGAAGGTATGTCCTAGGATTCTAAAGAGGGTTCTGCTTTTCTGACCTGATTAATTGATTCTTTTGTTTCTGAGCCTTTTTCTTGCCTGTGCTCTTTTCTGCCTATGCTGCTCTCTACCAGTTGTCTCCATCTGTCTCTGTGCTGATCTTGATTCCAGTTCTCCATCTTTCTCTCTCTCCTTCTTTTTTTTTTTCTTTCCTCTTTCTCTCAGGTTTCCCTTTTATTTCGAGCTGAAAATCGCATTTGTGATTTGGCTGCTCTCCCCTTACACCAAGGGCTCCAGTGTCCTCTACAGGAAGTTTGTGCACCCAACGCTCTCCAATAAGGAGAAGGTACTTGTTTGTTGTTAGAAGATACTGACCTGTCTGGGAGCTGACTGACTTCTGATTCAGTTATGCCACAATAAGAACTGAAATGTGTGACTCATGCTTGTGCTGACATTAGTGGATGTAGAATGATTCTGGCCTTGACAACAATGTCATACTGCAGCTTGCAGTGTAGCCAGTAGTTTGCCTAATGCTTAGAAAGCATGTTTGGCTAACCCAGTGTCATGAGCCCTCAGTCACTGTCAGTAGTTCAGCTCTTTGAACCAGGATAGGGGCAGCATGTGCTGTAGCCCATCTGTTTTTTCACATTGTCAGTATAAGTGACTGCTTTGTTTCATCTGGAAATAACATTTTTAATTAAAAGCTGCGTTTACAAACTTTCTGTAAGTAGCAGAGGAACTGTTATGTGATCAATGAGAGCTGATGGTGGTAGCCTGGGAAAAAAATGTCTAGATGAGCTTTGCATTTTTAAGGGTGTTGATGGGGAGGCTTTGATCATGTTTGTAATGAGGAGCTAAATGCCGTGTTCCACATTGCCTTCCCAGGAAATTGATGAATACATTACCCAGGCTTGTGACAAGAGCTATGAAACCATGATGCGAGTTGGCAAGAGAGGGTTAAACCTTGCTGCCAATGCAGCAGTTACTGCAGCTGCAAAGGTAATGCAACACCTTCTGTAACTTTCAGGAATTCCCCAGCAGTTTAGCTTTGTGTGCCAGCAATTAGTGCTGTGGGTCTGTTAGGGGTACTCCTGCTTGTTTGGCACCAATTTACTTTTGCTTTTCTCCAATTTGCCTTGCAGGTAATCCCATTCTTCCACTTACTAAAAGAGGAGGGGGAATGGAATGGATTTTGCTTTAACCTCTTCCCTGTTGGCCTTGGGAGCATACTTTTCCTTTCCCCTTCTCTGTTTTTTTGGAGAGTACCTTAGTGGGGAATAGGGCACCTTTCCTCCTCTTCTGAATGAATGCTCCCATGTGAGATAAGATTAGTGGAGTGCCCTTTACCTGAATTTTTATGTCCTCTTAGGGCCAGGGAGTTTTGTCCGAGAAGCTGCGAAGTTTCAGCATGCAGGACCTCACTCTGATCCGGGATGAGGACACTGTGCACATGCGAGGCCGTGACCCACAGCTGCACCCCTCTGCTGGGAGCCTCCTGGAAACCATTGATGACTCAGGTACACAGCCCCTGCTGGGCCACTGAATGAGGCCTGTGTGGGGAGCCAGGAAGGGTTCCCTGGACTTGTCATGCCTTGGGTCTCAGAAGGAGTACAAGGTCACAAACTGTCTGGGAGAAGCTGCACTGTCTTCCTTAGAGCCTTCCCATTTACTACACATCTCTGTACTTCTGGATTGTCCTTCTTCAGGATTGTTGACATCTCCCTTTCGTGTGGTCCCTCAGGATGGACCATTTTAGGCTTCATGTGATTCTTTAAAAATATTTGCTAAAACTTTCTCTCTTGTTCCTTAGCTTCCTGTTATTCCTCGGGAGAGGAGAGCATTGTGACACATAGATCTAATGGAACCCCATCAGATACTAGAACAGACCCATCAGATGAAGATGCAGGAGACAAACTTCCTAAACGTACCCAGAGTCTCAAAGCTCCTAAAAAGGTGGTGAAAACTGAGGTGAGTGGGTGTACAGACTCTTTTCAGCACAGACACTGATTTGTGAGCTGTGTTGGGAGGCTCTAACTTGATAGTCTCAGCATGTTCAAAAGCTGTGTATATAAACTTTGTTGGACTGTCTTTGCTAGTTGAGTCCTACATCAGAGGACTTGTCTGCTTGCCATGGTAATCTCCAGCTTTTGCATTTTTATCATGCCTGTCAGCCTCTGTCATAAGCCAGGACCCAGCTTTTCTTTCATTCAGGTTTTGTGTTGAAGAGTGGAGCATTAGATATTTTTAACGTTTTGTTGACTGTATCCTCTCTCCTGTCTTTTTCAATCTGAATGTATAATAGTACTGTGGCTTTCATCCCTGGGACAGCCACTTTCTCTTCATGTGAAATGCAGCAGTTCTGTGCCCTTTTAGGCCTCCCTTGACTTTGCATATTAGAAATTCCACCACTCCCCACCTGCCCTGCTCCTCCCCTCCCCTTGAAGTTGGGGTAACTAGTGATTGTTCAGCTGTCCCCTTCATGTGCCCATGTGATGATCCAAGGTACTTAAAGCCATTCAGATGGGATAGGATGTGCTTTAATTCTTCTCATTAAAACAAACCAGACAGGAAAATTAATGCAGTTGTGTCCAAGAGTTATTTAAGTTTAGCAATCTTTCTTTCAGCTGTTGGTGTGTTTTGTAGAATATGCTTTTTAAGGTGCTGCTTTCCACATTTTGACTCTTATTTGAACATTTTTTGTTTTGATTTGTATGTGATAAAATGCTTTTCCCTTTTTGTGAAGTTGGGGTTCTGTTTTCTCAATTCAACCTGGTCTTCTAATTTTACTATTTTTATCTAAGATAAAGAGTGCTATGTAACTGGTTCACACTGTTGAGGTATTCAGGCTAAATATTAAATAATTTGGAGGAAAGTAATTGCTTAGAGCATCATTTTAAGTCATACTGTTAACCTGATTTTGCAGTGTACAGGACACCTTTGCATGTGCTTAAGTACTCTTCTAACAGAATCACAGAACAATTGAGGTTGGATCTCTGAATTCATCTGGTCCAACCCCACTGCTCAGGCAAGGCCATCTGGAACCAGTTCCCAGGGTCTGGTCCAGTTGGCTTTTGATTATCTCCAAGAATGGGCATTTTTGCCTGAAGATGCATTTTAAATTAGCCTGGATCTTTTTCACATTCCTATGGCTTATTTCTGAATTGGCCCCTCTGCTTTCTTCTCTGGCATATTAGACAGGAGCAAGGAAACAAGAGGATCAAAATTTGATTCCAAGCCTCCTAGTGAGGAATTTCTAAAGCGAAATTGTGAAAGATGAATATGCTGTTTATTGTGAATACAGAAATACTGATAAACCCCTTTGCAGGCAATATTGGGTTTTATGCTCAGACTGTTGGATCCTTTGTTCAGATGTAGGATTTGTAGGAGGTCTTTTAGTGAGACCTCTGAGGTTGCCTGTCAGGGCTGAATGCATCATTGATGAATAAATGTGCTTTTATAGCCAAAATCCAGAACGAAAGGCATTGGAATAAAGTGTGCAAACTAGTTCAAGATGTTTCTGCAGAGAACTGCACTGGAGATGGAAGTCAAGAAGCAGGAAAGTTGAAGCAGTGAAGTGTTCTATGAATGTTACCAGTTAAATATGGCTGTGTCTGACCTTCCCTTGAGACAACTGACTGAGTTATTATTGTACTTGTCCTGTTATAGAATGTCTTATCCATCAAGTAGCAAGCAGGAGATGTTGAGGGATCTGTTTAAGAACCAAGAAATAAAGGAATGTTTAATAGCCTTTTGAGACAAGAGATGACATTGTGGGTCATTGTGTTGTAGTTGTTCTGTCCTATTTTCACTTTGCATTCTTGCATCTTTCTGTTAGACATTAAGATGTTAAACGAGCCTAAGGTGCTTCTTCTTCTTTTTCCTCAGGTTCCAGTAAGAAATGTAAAAGCCCGTCCTAAGAAGAAAGCTGCTGGCTCTCTTGCTTCTGGAGAATCATCCTAAGGAGACCTCCCCCTCCCCAGCACCTCTCTGTGTCCCGGGATTTGCCTTTCACTTTTGAGGGGAAACTCTCCAAAGGAAGGGAGCTGAGATTCTTGTACATAACAGATACTGCTTTGTAGAGCTCATTCCAAGGCAAGGGGGAGGCTGGGATTCAGAAAACGGAGTAGAGGATGCACATCCTCAGGAATTTTCTCCTTTTCATCTCTCTGTTGGAGGGAATGCTGATATGTCTGTACATAGCCAGTTGCTTTGGAATTCCCACTGTATAACCCTAGTTGAGAATCTTTGCTGAAAGAACTGACTAGGGTTAGAGACATCCATTGCACAGAAGCTGGAAAAATATTAGACACTGGAGTTCCACAGGGGTGGGTGGCTCCTTAAAATGTCTTATCTTGCTCTGGGTATTCTTCTGCAACTTTGTGTTGTTAAGAAGTGCCCACCATGAGTCGTATTCCTTAAGAAAGGACCGTACCTGACATGTCAATCCCCTTTGAAAAGGTGACTGAAATGATATTTGCTGGGTGCTTTTGAACATAAAGGACTAGCTTGTGGAAGGAACATGCTAGATGCCCATTACTCATACTGGAAGATGAAGAGATTTGGTTTTATTTTATTTTTTGTGGAAGGTGCAGGGAGATAAGTGAAAAACTGAGTAATGAAGAAAATGTGCTGTTACATGCACATTATATGATGGAGTAGATATACAAGTATCTGTAAGAGTTAACTGTTGAGAAGGAAAGTTTGTCTTCTGTAAGATTTTGGCTCTTTTTGAAGCTGCTTGAATTTTATTTCAGGTTCTGATGCTCACTTTGATTCCTGTGAGAGCATCAGAATGAGGCAAGTCCATGCAGTTCCATGACAAGGTACTGGCTTTGCCATTTTGTGGTTGAACTCCACGTCATCCTGATTTTGTTACTATGAAGAAATTCTTTTATTCTAGCAAATGCCTGGGGAAAATCTGTCTCAAAATAATCTGTGGGCATACTTGAGAATTAGAAAAACCCTTACCTCTCAGCTGTAGGAGATTCAATCCTCAGGGCATGAGAACTGATTAACAGTTGATGTATGAATTTTGCTAACTCCACGATTGCATTTATGGGGGATAAAAAGCGGGGAGGAGGGCACAATACTGTGATTAATCAGTCCTCTTGCTTTATCCTGCTGTAGCCCTTGCACAAATTTGCTGTCTGACCACGTGCCATGTTTATCAGTGTCCTGAGACTTGAGCAATATGTAACACTTGGGACAGAAAACTACACTGAATGTAGAATATGTATTGTGGGAGTGAAATTGCAGTGCTGCAGAGAAAATTTGCATCATGCCAAGCCATACTAATCTCTTGAACATTGTTAAGGGGAGATCCCCTGTGCTCATGCCAACTGAATCAGTCAGAGCTTATGAAATGAGTAGGGTTCCTGTTGTTGAGATCTGTAATTGTAGATATGGTTGTCTGAATGAATACTGATGGTCTTAATTTTTACTGAAACTAATTATCAAAGACACCTGGCTCCTACTTCCCTGCTGAAGACCATTCTCAGCTCTAGGTGCACGTGTTTGTCTGCCCACGTTTTTTGCTGTCACATTTTTGAAATTTCAGTGGATTCTTCACAGAGCCCAGTATTTTCTGTTGATGAGGTATAGAAGCACTTCTGCAGCTAATGTTCCACAAGTATTTCTGTCCTAGAAAATAGCCCTTCTAAAGTTTATAAAATGGAAGATTAGGACTGAATTTTTTCTTGTTTCTCATTGTCTTGGTGGTAAATTGTTTGCCATTGAATTGACCAGTTATTTTAGGAAACCAGTTAAGTTGGGTTTACTTTCATATGTAGATTTAAAAATTGAAATTTTGACAGACCGTGTCAGAAATGTGCATCTTGTCAGAAATATTTGTCCACAAAGCCTTATCCAGAAGCCAGTAGAAAATCCTTGATTTGGCTTTGAGCTGCAAAAAAAAAAAAAAGCCAATTATTTTATTCTTTTTAGCTAATTAGCAAACTTTGTGTCTTACTAGCACATGCAAATGCATGTCCTGAAACAGGAACACTTTCCAACGGGAATTCCTCTCCAGACAAGGGATAAAAATCTTCTATGATTATCTGGAAGATTCTGAGGAATTGCTCTCCTAGACTTTGTTATACTGAGTGAGAGAGAACCATATTCTC
>VYZS01056244.1:4171-22689 GCA_013400695.1 Neodrepanis coruscans | reverse complement strand
GTCCGCGGGCTCCTGGGCGCCAGCCCCGTCAGGCGTCGCGGGGGGCAGCCGGCCCGGTCACGGCGCCGGCGCGACTTAGCCCGCGTGACGCGAGAGATCACCGCGCGAGCGCGGACTGCCGCCCTGCACCCCGCGAGAAGCGGGGAAACGGCTCGGGGGCACCGAGAGAGGAACGGGGCCGGCGCTGGGGGAAGGGGGGGGGAGGGGGAGAGCAGCGGCGGAGCTCAGAGAACGCGACGGGGGTGTGCACTGAGGTCAACGGGCACATTGCCCATGGCTGCTGCGCATGCGCAGCGGTGCGGATGACAGCGTGAGTGGGCGTTGCCCGGGCCCGCCATGGGAGCGGGGCCCGCGTGCCCGGCCCTTGGTACCGACACCGGCCACGCCCACGCGGTCGGTGCCGGCGCGGCGCCGGTCGGCGCGGGGGCTTCACGGCGGTGCGG
The DNA here is from genome assembly GCA_013400695.1 of Neodrepanis coruscans. Classification (NCBI taxonomy): domain Eukaryota; kingdom Metazoa; phylum Chordata; class Aves; order Passeriformes; family Philepittidae; genus Neodrepanis; species Neodrepanis coruscans. Next base: position 22,246 of record VYZS01056244.1, on the reverse strand, counting down.
GAGCCGCGCGTGAGTGGGAGAGTGGAGCACGAACGTTCTGCTGGAGTGGAGGAACAGTATTAGTGTAGAAAACGCATAACCTGCATCTGTTGGTATATTGCCAAGCCTTGCCTGCCTTTTGAGAAACCAAAATAGGGCGATTTATAGAATCGAAGGATGGTGGTTCGAAGGATCGTGGTCTAACTTTCCACTACACCAGGTGGTTCAGAGCTTTGTCGAACCTGGTCTTCCAAGGACGGGTCATCCACAGCTTCCCTGGACAGCCTGTGCCAGTGTCTCACAGTAAAGCATTTCCTTCTAATGTCTCATCTAAACCTTGCCTGTTCTAGTTTCAAACTGCTTCCCCTTGTCCTGTTGCTATCTGTGTAGAAGTTCAGGCTCCCTCTTTCATTGAATCGCCCTTTAGGTACTGGGAGGGTCTCTGTGGTCTCCCCAGAACTTTCTTTCCTGGAGACATTCGCACCAGCTCTCGGCCATCGCAGAGGAGCTCTGGACCTGAGATCACCTTTGCAGCCCCCTGGTCTTGCTCCAGTTGGTCCATATCTTTCTTGTGCTGAGGATTCCAGAGCTGCACACAGTCCTGCCCCAGGTGGGGCTTCAGGAGGTCAGAGCAGAGGGGCAAAATCCCCTCCCTCACCCTGCTGGCCACTCTTGCTTTGGCTGCAGCCCAGGACACACTTGGCTTTCCCGGCTCCAAATGCGTCCAGCTTTTCATCTACCAGAACCCCCAAATCCTGCGCTGCAGAGTTGATCACAGTGCATCTAAATCTCACTCCACACATGAATCCCGAGGAAAAGATAGTTTAGTAACATCTTAGTAACTGTCATGCAGTCCTATAAACCCTGATTTTTTAGTTGTTCCTTTCAAATAATATGGCAGCTGAAAAAAAAAACTCAACCTGCTCAACATCACTATTACAAAAGAGTAGAGCAAAAAGATTTCAAAGTCAATCCTCTCAGATACTAGGTATTATAGTAACAAAGACAAGAAGATTTTTACGTACTCATTTTATTCTTTGGCCTCCCAATTTTACTGCTAATTTGGTGACATTTGTGGCAAATACAACATGATAAAGAAGAGCAAGAAAATAGCAAATTCTAAAGGGTTTTGGTTTATACCATGTGCTCCTGGCAGACAGAGTACGAAAGGAAATTAGTAAGTTCTTAAAAAAGCAAAGTTAGTACTGAAAAGCTTTGATCTTAATGTAGAAGTAGGGAGACATGACGTGCCTCTGATGATCAACTGGTTTGAGACGTCTAACACTTCTGGATGTAAGAGGCTCGAAATTGTGTCTTTTAATGGAAATTCTTATCTGGAACTCTTTCATCACTAATACAGATTTGATGACATTTTATGAAAAATAAGCAATGAAAATTGCTAATGAGCAGAGCTGTTTCATTAATGAAACACATTACGTATTGGTGAGCTTGAACCCCAGCAATCATGAGTTTAGAGCCTTACTATTTTAATTTTAGTATTTAAATGGGTTTAACAAAAGCAATATTTACACAAGAATAAGGCCAAAGTTCCTGCAATCACTACAAAAAAATGGATTTTTTTTTTTTGCATGGATTTATAGGGGTTGGGTAGGACCTTTGCAGCAGCAATCTAAAGAAGATTGTCCCATGTGTTATTGCCACAAGTACAAACACCATCTCATCTGTGAAGTTGCCCCCCCGAGCCCTTTTGTCTCTCACAGTGGGCAAGTTTTAAGAAATCCATTAGAGTAGACACATCTTTGATGCCTGTGCCACCTGGATACAAGACTGGCTTAAGCTGGACCCATACACCTCATTCTTCAGAAAATGGGCAAAGCTCCCCAAAACTGCATTTCTAGACTGTCAAATGTGGTCTCAGCAGCCACAGTTGAAGAATTTGAAACACTTGCAGACACCTGAGAAGTCTTCTTTGTAATGTGAAAGTAAAGCAACTGAGCTGCTAAGGGAAAATTTTGAAGAGAATTTGTATTGGTTATAATACCATCTACAGTTCCTAAATGATGGAAGCAGAAGTAAGCAGAAGGTAAGCTTAGATCAGCAAAGGCCAAATAATCTAATTTGTGAAAATACGAAGTTTTATATCAATATTTATATATATATACATGTATATGTGTATATATATATATATATATATTAAAAAAAAGTTATTTATCAGGTGAACATGAGAAACACATTATTGCAATGTGTTCTGTTTATTTCTAACTTTCCATTTTGGGGGATAATTTTCATTTTTGTTTGGTGCAAACTAAAAAGACTTACTAAAAACCTAGTTCAACACATGAGAGGATATTGAAGAAAAACAGTGCCAAAACTGTTAAAATATGTTCCAGAGAGGACTCCTAAATTTCTTTTTTTTAGCAGACAGTGTGTTAGGCTAAAAATTTTCTGTTTAAGTGTATAATTCTGAATCTTCCGAGTATGATAAATGAAACTCCTAGCATTTTAAAATGTAATAACAGAAGATGAGTGAAAGGCTTTAAAGTGAAAGGGGGTAGGTTTAGATTAGATAATAGGAAGAAATTCTTCACTGTGAGGGTAATGAGTCACTGGCACAGGTTCCCCAGAGAAGCTGTGTGTGCCCCATCCTTAGAAGTGTACAAGGCCAGTTTGGATGGAACTGTTAGCAAACTAGTCTAGGGAAGGTGACCTGCCCATGACAGGGGTGTTGAAATGAAGAGATGTTTAAGGTCTCTTCCAACACAAGCCGTTCTAAGATTCTATGATTTAGCATAAAAATATAAAAATGGGAGGGGGTTTACTTGATGATACTTTTGACCTACATAGGTGGCTGCTCAGCTTATTTGAACTTGTTCTATGGATAGTGGGGCTAATGAAGTTTGGCTTCCTGTGGATTTCTCTCATGATTGATAGATTAGAAATTCAAGTTTCTGTTTTAGGAGTTTGTATCTATTTGAGGCATTTATGATATCTCAGTACAATTACAGACAGTACAATTATATATAGAGGCAGTACAATTATAGTTGAGAATTTCCATGGACAAATGTGTTTGAAACAGGCCAGGGGGTTCCAAACTAGGTGAAAAATTACTTACCAGCATAGATGCAAACAAATTCACAGATCCGTAGGAATTTACATGTAGCTGTGCTTCAGCACCACATATGCCTTATTTCTATAAGACATCAGAACAAAAAGAAAACACTTGTGTTTTTGCCAGTATTGTGTTCATTTCACCTGTTTCACCACACCTGAAGACAGAAAGTTATGACTACAAAGGCAGTGGGTTCATTCTTGTGTGCCTCTCAGTCCTTAGGTCTGGCCTGAGTTCTCTAGATTTTAATCCCCACCCTCACTCTCTCTATTGTAATTTAAAAATATGACCAAACTATTTTAACTATGTATGAAAGTACATTTTTCTTTTATATATTGGTTCACACAGGTGTGCCATGCACAGACATATTCACACACATGTATATTTCTGTATGTTTAGAAAATTCACGTTGTCTATGAAGTGCTCTTTCAAATACAGCACAACATATAACAGACTAATGAAACCAAATTTGCCACTGCCAGAAGTAGACACTCCTCATTTTATCTACCATGTGTCACTTCTGAAGTGGTTACTGTTGTGTTCAATTAACCTAACTTGAAATGTGCTTTCTGATAGTGAGCACACTTTTTTCCCCCCTAAAACATCAAGTTACTGAGCAGCAAGTGCCTTCTTGCTTAGCAGTTGAGTAGTGCTAGAAGGGCCTATGGTGTGCTGTGATTTCATTTAAGCACTATATGTTAAAAGAGTTAAAAATAGATGTCTCAGATGGTAGTATTTCCTCTTAAGAAGCCCTGCTTGTTTTGGTGGGGTTTTTTTTCTCCCTTGCTTAAGGTTTCATCTACATTGTTTGAATATACACTGAAGTATTTGAAAAATTAATTCATAACAGAATCGTTGGAATGTAATTATATCAGCAATGGGCCAGTACGTGCTGCACTATTCCAGAGTGACATTCATATGTGAAAAAATCTTGTCACAAGCAAGCCAGTTGCTAACTGGCAAAGAATTCCAGATGTATAATACAAAAAAGATGAGTAATTTGGTATTTTGATATTAGAGGCAGCAGTAGGTGACGATCAATGGACTGTAATCTATAGTGCAAGTGAGGAAAAGAGCTTGTGCCAGTTTGCAGGAACTGGACCACTGAAGGTCTTGCAGGTCAGAAAGAGAATTTTAAAATCAATCCTCTGCTTCACAGGGGAGCAGTGTAATGAGCAAAGTAACTGGTATGTTTGGAGGCCTGGAAGCAAGCTAACAACCTGACAGGAGCATTCTTCAAATGCTCAGTGACAATGCCAGAGGCCTCTCTGCTCAGTGTCTCAGTTCCTTGGGCATCTGGAAATGTATCCCAAGCACTCCAGCCCCTGTTGATAATCCAAGCACATGTCTCTGCATTCTTCACAATTTGTTGAACTTTAAACCATGAAAGGGTCCTCAAGAAGACTGAATATGAGTGAGTGAGGATAAGGTAATGACTTGTTCTAGGACCATGTTGTCAAAGGGGAGATGAGGGTCACAAGCCAAGTTTTCCCCCATCTCAGTCCCTCAGCTATTCATCAAGGTCAGTGTGATGAAATTTTGACTTTCCCATGCTGTCTGGAATGGGGACAGGTCTGGCTCAGTTGGCTATATACAGAGGCCTGCATGCACAAAAAAACAAAGCAGGCCTTCATCTACCTTTCCAACAACACACAAATGAATCATATGTGCAGTCCTCTCTTCAGAAAAATCCCCCAAAAGCTAGTGTTGGGAAAACTGTCACACAGTGGGCCCTGAAGAAGTTAGCTGTCACTGTAGCAGAAAGCACTCATGCTGTCTAATGAGTGAGGGTTAATAAAGTGGTAAACCAACATGTGAGTTATGAAGATCTTCCCTTTGTAATTGGAATTATCCAGTGTCCCATAGATGCTCATTACTTGTTTTTTTATACCCAGTAATAAAGTCTTGTGTTGCTTCAGTACTGTCAGCTGGAAATGTTGCTCTGTAATCGTAGAATAAAAGCTATCAAGAAGTTTTCTTGCCTGCACTTATTTATCTCTGCATTTTTTCTCACTCTTCTCTGTCCTCCTTATCAGAATGTTATTTATAGGAGCAATTCTTCACTCAGTTTAAAATAAAGGAAATACTAAAATCATCTTGATTCAGGTTTATTATGAAGACATAGGGATTTAAACATAACAGACCAAATTAATTCCCAGTATAAATCCATTTATTTAGTCACAGTCACACTAACGATGAATATGGGATAAAAAATGTCTAAAATAGATGTAGTCGAGATGTAAGGCTCAAATTAAAAAATGGAGTAGAACAGCCACATCTGCTGGGTATTTTCAACTGCGCCCTTGTGTGCCTTACTGTGATTCCAACATAGCCCTGAGGTAAAAGTGTGAGGAACTCTACCATTCTTCTGTAACATGTTACAGAGGCAAAGTTAGCATTAGTTCTCTGGTGAGAAACAATCATAGTTCTGAATACCAAGATCCTTGAATTTTGGCATGTGTTTGAAAAAGCTGAATGTTTTCAGTTGTGCCCTTCTATGAGACTAAGAGGAAACAATAAACTAAAAATTGAAAAATATTTACAAATAATAAAAATAATTCTGCTAGCAAACTCTGCTATACTGCTCTGAAGTGATTCTCTAAGAGCTTGCAATACTGTGGAGAACAGGAAAACTCAAACATACTGGAAATAAACTTGTTTTTACATCCTTAAACATTTCAGTCTGTTTTCCTAAGGAATTCAGTCATTTGTAGTCGTACTGTGTTGGCACATGAGCATGTGCATTATAGTTTCAGAGTTGTTTCACCTGGATATTTCAGAGCTACTTGTCCAATTCCTACCAAATGAGCCCAAAAGATACTAACTTCTTACAAGTCTCACGGAGTTGTGAAGCCAGTCTGAAGAGGAGACCCTCGTTAATGCTCCCAGCATAGTAGTTCTACAGTGTGAACACACCTCTTATTAAAAGCTACATGGAAGAGCACACTAAATACAGGCAAGTCATCAGCTGGCCCTCATATTTTATTCAGACATTAGTAAATCCAAGCATAAGACACAAACGTGAAGGAGACCAGGCTTCATTAGCTCTGCTGCTAATGTGAGGTTTGTATTCAGGCAAGTTTGAGTATGTTGTTCAATAGCACCCTGAATAAGAAAGTTGACTGTTTCAAAGTCTTTTTGAGAATTTATGCACTGTCTTTTATGCAATAATCTGTAAAGTGTTGTAAAGGGATAATCGTAAATAATAATATCTATAAAGGCATGTCTCCACCTACCCTTGTAGATACTCAGAAGTACAGAGAAAGATGGTGTATATATATATGTGTGTGTGTATGTGTGTATGTCTATATGAAAAGCCTTGATATGTTTATACATGTTTATATATTTAAATGTGTGTTTATATATGCATGTGTTTATATACTATGTAAATATTTACAGAAAACTAAACAAAATGCTGCTGCCACATTCCTAGTTATCATTCTGATAATTGTCTTCAATTGAGGACTTTACATTTAAACTCCAGTGAATACTGCTGAGCTGAACCTTTGAAAAGTTAGCCACTTAGGTGACCAAAGATCCAAAAAATTAGTTTACCAAAATGATTTGATGTACCTCTTGGGCAAACACAAGTCTTCAGGCAGAGGGACTGCATCAGATAAGTGCTTACCTTCCCTCCTCTTCCCTTCTATCATCTCTATTCCAGGCAGGCAGAGAAGTGGACCTTTGTGTAGGTTAGGAGAGAAGAATCCAGCCTGCCTATGGCATGAAAACACTTACAGAAAAATATGTTTTTTCAATTAGAGCCCAAAGCATACAATCATCTGTATCAAATGAGAAATAGGTTAAATCTAACACTTGAAAATCATTAAATTGTTGCTGACAAAAGCCTTCTAAGACAAATAATTTTTGCTTCACATGTTGCTTTCCTGGCATATGCATACTTCTAAATCCCCTGTTGATGCAAGACTGTTGGAAAACAATAGTTTAATAGTTCTCTAAGCAAAACTGTTCATGACAGTTTAGCAGTGAAGGATTTTGATAGGGTTTTTCTGCAGAAAGACCTCACAGACTGTGAGGGAGAAAAGAAGAGTTAAGACAATGCTTAAATGGCCCCTTGGCTTTCAAAATGTTTCTCCAGTCACTGGAAACCATATCACACCTTTTTCATCCTTAGCGAGTATTTTTGAAATATTTCAAAGCATTATGGAGGGCAAAAAAGGGAAAAAAAATTAAAACACAAAACTAGGTTCTCTACAAAAAATGTCTGAATTCAGCCTGGTTGCAAAGAATCATTTGTAATGGGATATTAGTTCAGAGCTGCTTTGCTCATAGCAGCAACAGTTATATACAAGTATTTGAAAGCCCAGAAGACAAAGAAAGTATTTTAGTCAGGAAAGTAAACAGACTTAATCATGCATACACTTGTATTTACACATGCTTAATACAATTCACCCTTATAAATTCTGAGGGATTGTAAGAGGACACGAGGAATGTGAACTCCAGCCCCAGTAACCCTCTAGTAGCAGACAGGATTATGTCAATCATAAATTAGGAGGAAATTAGACGGTACTTTCTCTTCCCTCCTCAAATATCTGCTCACTTCTTAAGCTCTATTTTGAGACCAATAGACCCATCCTCCATTTCTGTCTCTTGTATGTAGCATTTTTAGGAGCATAAGTGTTGTGGAGACATTACACTAAGGTCTTTTGGGTGTGGGAGAATTTTTTAACTTAAAAAGGAGTTAAACAGTATCAGTATGGCAAGTAATGCCATATTTAGAAACCATGTTGTAAAAGACAGGAGGGAATTGAAGTGTATCATCTTTAGACACAGTGGGAAACAGAGATGAGATGTCCTCTCACACCCCTTTTAGTCCTATTTTCCTCTTTCTGTCCCTGTCTCAGGACCATTTTTCATCTTTGCCATATCTGCGTGAATGCTTATGAAACACTCACTTGTCGTGCATCACTTAGGAAAAAAACCCTGTTGGAAATAGGTTGGGGGGGTGTTAAATAACAGCACTTTTCTGATGCTTCTCTTCTGTTGAAAAATTACTCTTCCATTTCTCTTCCAAGTGTCTTTCACTCTAATGTCCTCAGAAAGAGACCTAATAACTAAGTATTGATTATTGATACAAATCAAACAGTAGTCCTGGGAATTTGGTCATAAGCTATTGTGGGTAGCTCAATTTTTAAACTCCTTCCTTTTAACTTCTGTCTTCTTTCTTTATCTGTCATACCCAATCATTCTTTTGGTGTAAGTTTTAAAAATTAATTTTCTGTAAGAAAATAGATACAATCAGAGCAAGCAGCTGCCTGAATGTTATGCAGTACCAGAGAAGTGAAGATGATGTGCTGCCCTTTTGGTATGTCTGTTCAACATTTACTGTCAACTTCAACTAACATTTATATAATATGAATATTTTAAAAGAAATTCATTACTACACTCACGTACTTATTTGAGCAAATACACTAAAACGTCTCCACCCTCCCATGTTCCATTAAATACTAGCAAGTTGTCTGTGCAGTGAAGAGAATAAAATCAGAAAATAATGGAAAATGAAATTGTTTTGATAGCTTGATTGGACATATTGCTCCTTCATAGCAAGAATTGGTCCTCTTTGTTTACCACAAAGTATCTTGCGCATTGGTCAGAGTTAGCATTGGTTAAAATTGTGATAATGTTAGAGTTATATGATTGCTTTCCAGTTTTTATATAAACTTCAGCTAAGGCATTATGGTCTATAAATAGGAAAAACTCAAGACAATAGAGACTATCTTCTGAAACAGCAGGTTAGTTGAATGTAAGGATCATGACTGTGCTTTGAAACTGGGGTTGGTACTCAGAATTAGGATGGAATTATAGATGCTGAAGATTGTAACATAACATGTTTCCAAACCAGGTTTGTGTTCTGATACATCTTTTTCCCTCTTGTCTTGCTGAGGGAAATCTTGCTGATTTATTTTTTTCTATGACTAGCTGTGAGGTGGTGTAGTATACCTCGGTTTTAAGGCAATCATTGTCATCAGGTTTTAAATCTTCTCCTACATGCCTAAACCCCAACAGTTCTGCAGGGAAGCTCCTCACCTCTTTGCTAACCCAACCTATCCTGTCTTTTCTCTGCTGTCTTGCAATTCAGTGTCTTGCTGAGCTTTTCTTGTGCACTTAACCTATAAGGAAGACAGAATTTGGTACAATTTCTGTCTGTGGCACCTGACTTCTTAGATTTAGTTTTAAAGACTAGTGTTCAATAGCCTGTGTTGACCAAAACTATGACTCTTACCATGGACTATGGTACTAGTATATGACATTGAGACTTTTCAATATTAGATTGTCTTCTTTTATTCATTATTTGAGTTTTATGGGTTTGGGCTTGTTTTGTTTTTTTTTTTTTTTATCTACATTGCTACTTATTCACCTCTCTGTTTGTTTGTTCAGCTTGTACTGAATGGACATTCCAACTCATAGAGCATAATGTGATAATGTGATAATGTGACTGTGATAATTCATGGAGTATAAGAACACAGTAGAACACAGTGAGCTTTTGCTACAAAAATCATGTATACAAGGTAGCCTTGTGGAGTAAAGAGTGTACACAGGCTGAGCTGTATTAAAATAGGTCAGTTAACAGGAGATAATTGAGTAACCTTTTTGAGGATAGACACTGATTATGAGCAGACTCTTGAAGTATTTTTATGTGTTTATAATGGTCATTAACATCTGCTACCATTTTTTTCCCTCAGTGAAGAAGAAACATTTGGCCCTTACTAAGGGTCAAATCATAAATCCTTAGCTGATATCATAAAAATGGCAAGGAAATCTTGGTGTCTATTGCTGATCTGGTCAGGAGGAAGACACGGGGCAAACTCAGGCTGGAACAAGCCTACCAGCCCACCAAGAGGCTTGTGGAGATGACTGTAAGGTAGCTTTTGGTGTTTCTAAACCAAAGGAGAGGAGAGGACTTTATCTAGTTTGCAATCTGTTGGCTAGTCCTGGAAAGCTGTTAGCCAAACATCTCTCAGGTTATAATGGGAAGAGTTGCCTGTGTATCTGCTCAAATGGATTTAGGACCTTGCTGCTGGCTGGGGACTCCCTTGATGAAAAGACATGCATGTGTGGTGTTGTTTCCTGTCTTGACCTTTGTGTCATGTTCTTTATGACTGGTAGTTGTGGAGCTACTGCTCAATCAGCTCACTATGAATTATTCAGAATATGTGGCGCACTCTATTTTTTAAGTTTCAAAAGTCAGTGTATCATGTTGGTCATATGTACTCAACTTCACTCCCCACCCACTAAATTGCCAAAGACCATCAATTGCAGGTAAAGGAAATGCTTTTAATAGCAGGAAGGAAAAATACATTAGAATGGAATATGACTGGTGGAAAATTTAAAGTAATTATATTTTTAAATAATTTGTATTGCTATTTTTACAAGGTTCTAATTAGTTTCTAAAAATGTTACTGAAAAGTCAAGTAACCTTTGACTCAAATCTAATGTCCTCACCCGTGAAGAACAGAGAAAGCATCACAAAATTATAGAGATGCAGGTGGATATCATTAATGGAAGTGAAGTAATCTCTTACTCCTCATCCTATTCTTGCAATGTGTAGGAAAATTTAAGTTCAAATACAACCTAAGAAACTGTCTGTGATGTTCACAAGAGTAAGAGACCTTGTATGGACTTCTGTGTTAGAGAGATATCTTTGGGGGTTCTTTGCTGCCTAACTTCACCTGTTCCTAAAAGAGAGCCAGAAGGGGAAGGAAGGGGAAAAAATGGTAAAGAAAAGAAACAAATCTGAAACACATAGAGTAAAGGATGTGGAGTGAAACAGAGGGGGTTTTTTAAGACCCCTGCAAGAGGTAGCTGCAGCACTTGGAGGATACAGGGCATCTCCCCTTAGCCTGACAGAGCTCGGGAGCAGCCAGGACAAGCCGAGAAGTCCTGCCGCTGGTCCAGGACAGCTGGCTCGTCCCCGTCTGGAGGTGACACGCTCTGAAAGCCTGAGTCCAGGTGTATAAATTTGCAGTATTCATTCTTGTTCTGGATGGACAACTTGCTTTCCTCTTGCAGCGTGTGAAGACTACTATAGTAGGGAAGGGTCAGAGGGTGCTGAGGAGGTACCCCCTCTGCCGGCACGTCTCAGCTTGCCCAAAAGGAATTATTGAAACCCGGGACAGCGGAGGAAACAGATTAGCAAAAAACAATAGGGATCCTTTCACGGCACAGGGATCCTTTCTAGTTCACAAATTGCATCATTAGGCTGCCAAGGTTCCCGAGGCTCCAGGACGCCCCATTGGGGGTGCCTGAAGGAGATGTGGAGAATTCAGAGGAGGTGTGAATGTTTTGCCAAGGCAAACATTTGCCTGGAAGATGCCCTGTGTCAGCCAGGATTAAACTGTCTGAGAACGGTGCTGTCTCGGTACTGGAAAGGAGTGGATATTGCGAGCAAATCGATTGTCATAGAGGATTTGACAAATTCTGATTTGCTTTTACGAAAATGTCTGTAAATCCTATTACGGGCAGGGAGCAGGTGCGGCGCGAGTGGGCTGGACCGGCTGTTTGGGTGCAGCCGCTGTGGAAATACAGGATTTTGAGGTCGGGTTTACTTGTCGCTTATTTTGGTGCTGCCCCCCGCTCCTAAAATCTTTGAAGCGGGGAGGCAAAAGGGGTGAGGCGCAGGGGGAAGGGGAAAAATAAAATTTTGCCTTTTGCATGCTTTGCAGAGATTGTTAGTTTTTCTCCTGTGCCCCGTTTAGAGGTGAGCTCGAAGTGCTGTCTCCGACCCGGACTGCCAGTTCGCGCTTCCTTTCTCCCCGTCATCCTTGCCTGATGCGAGGGATGTGGCGCCGCTCCTGCTGCCTTGGAGCCCTGGTTCTCCAGCGCTAAATGTTTCCTGCGACGGATTTTGAGCCCCTGGGCGGGGCTGCTGAGGCTTCAGGTACCGGCTTTCCCCGTCCAAGTAGGTTTGCTCCCGCTAGAAAGGCTAGTTTCCCCTGTTTTCTATTTATAATTTGGTATGTATTATATTTTTAGCGTATGCATGTATTACGTATGTGGATACTGAGTCACTGGCGTGGCCTTTGGGTTTTTATAGTGCCTTTCACGCCCTTAATCGTTTTCAGGCAGAATTTTGCTCAGGCTTCGGGGACTTTATGGAAAGGCAGCTAGGACAAGTCCCGAAATTTGGGGGCAGGCAGAGGGAAGATTTCGGTAAAGGGTTTCCTTAGGATTTTCCCAAAACCGTGAGGAAGAGTTGAGTGAGTGAGGGGACATCCCAAATGTGTCTTCTTTCTGGGATGGGCGTACGGAAGGGGCTGGAAGACCACAACGCCGGGATGGACGTCCTTGAGAAAAGAGTCGGCCGGCGCTTTATGTGTAATCACTGGTTGGGGATTCCTCCTAAATATTCAAGTATTACGTTAATTATCACTACTGCAGGCTTTCACTGAGGATCATCTCTATCTATCTATCTATCTATCTATCTATCTATCTATCTATCTATCTATCTATCTATCTATCTCTATCTCTATATCTATATCTATACAGACATATATATATATGTGAATTATATACATATATGTGTGTGAATTATATACATATATATATGAATGACATACATGTGTATATAGGAATTTTGTACACAATCAAACGCTGCTTGTCCCTGTTTTTTTTAGTTTGTTGGGGTGATTGTTTGTTTGTTTGGGTTTTTTTGATTGTTTAGGGTTTTTTTAAATTTTATTTTTTGGTGTTTGTTTTTGGTTTTGTTTTGGGTTTTGTTTTTTGGGAGGGATGGGGAAGGGGGTTGAGGGGTGTTCCCATGCAGTTTTTTAGTGTTTTTGACAAAAGGCTAGTTTCCAAACTGGAGTGACATTTCCATTGTCTTGTCAGCGTGATTTGAAAGTGAGCCCGTGTAGCCTGCCCTCGGCAATCAGGCTTTAGACTCACGAGGTTCTGATTGTAGGAGTTGCCTTATTTGCATTGATGAGGATGAGCCAGCTGCTGGAGCATACAGAACTGCACCTGACACAATCACCGAGTTCAGGATTAGCACAGGGAATCAGGAATTCACTGTACTATATGGCAATCTCAGCCCTACATTAGAGTCACTCATGCAAAATGACCCAAATTTGCAATGAGCACAATTAGCAATCCAAAGATGCATGTTAATTTAGGGGCTGGCATTTTCTTGCATTTAATTATTAAATATAACGATTATGTGCTATTTAGTATGAAAAGCTAAGGAAGATGAGCTTTTTAGTCCCCTGAGAGCTCCCCCAAAGCATTATAACTGCGGTCCTTGATATTTGGGATAGACAGGAACCCAAAGGGTGGGTTTCTTTCTTTTGTTCATTGTTTACACGAACAAAATAGAAGGGATTTTTTGTTTGTTTTATTTTTTTTCCTTTCCTTTCTCGTTAAGCAATAGATTCCAACTTAGATAAGAAAATATTGCCGTGTTATATATGTATATATTTCCCCCATCTCTCCCCCTGCGAATTTTTCAAAACATTCCCAAACCTAAATCACCCACCATTCCTCTCCGTGGAAGAGAGGTGTTTAACCAAAATTAAACTGCTCAAATGAGAATCTAGCAAAGTAATTACCCAAGGATCTTGAATTTACAAAAGAAATTAAAATCTGAGCTCTATTTACTCTTGTTTTTGTATATCTAGATATTGAAATTCTCACCTGTGATTGGAGGGGCTAGAGGAGAGGAGAGGGAGGAAAGACTGAAAAAAGTGTGGATTAAGTGATAATTTGGAGAAAAGCATGCAGTTCAAAAGCCAAAGCTCCCATTGGAGAACAGAAAATTTAATGAGCTTTTAATGGAATGCAATGCTCAGAGTAGTAAATTATTTGTTAGTTGACGATGCAATCAGCATGCTGATTAAGGTTTCTTGGTTTTTTACTAAACATTAACTGAATCAAAACGGTTATTACTTGTTGCTCTGCTTAGGGGGCTTTCGTGGAGCAAATGGACTTTCAGGACAGAGACTGTCAATAAAGGTGAGTGCTTTCCAGGTGTCATTTGAATATAGTGATAAAATACTTCTGATATATATTTAAAAGCTTTTTAAATTTAAATGTTCGCCTAGTGTTTTGTGAACTCTGTTTGAAGAAACAATAGGCCTAGAAAAGCCTTCCATAAATCCTTGCTTTTCTCTTGGATGGTGGATATTTTAATAGACAATTTTTTTTAGCATTACTTTCAAAATTCTCATTTGAACAAAAATGTAGGCAAGTTACAGAATTTGGAGATTCAGACTGAAAGAGGAAATAAAAAGTACATAGAGGAGAAATTACTGTTGTAAGATAAGTTAGAAATGTAATTAAAGCTTTTGTAAATCCATACGAAATACTTATGCACTTTGAAGTAGGTATTTTTTAATATCAGATGCTGCTTGATTTTTATTATTATCATTGTTTAGAGGGACATCCCTTCACATTTACAGAAAAATTAGATTGCTTTTACTTTAGTGGACTGGAAGAAAAGCAACAACCCAAAATTCAATTAACATTAACAGCACAATAGGGAGGGTGGTTATTGTTCTTTTAGGTATGTTGACTGTAAATATTTAGCCTATTGAATCCTCAGGCAAGCCTTGGATTGCACAGATCAATCCATTTATTGTCTGCGTACGCGCCTGTTTTAAAACAAAGTTTATCGTTTTCGTCGCCTGTCTGCTTTGGGTCGTACGGATTAACAATAGACAGAAAGGCACATTAAAAAAAAAAAAAAAGGAAGAATTATAGACTAGAAGCCTCATTTGACGTTAACTATGACAAAACTCCTCTTCTATAAATCCCAGTTAGTTATTCGTTCATGATGATCACGATGATCACGATGATCACCTTTAAAATCCGATAAATAACTATCTATGTGTTTTAAGTATTCCTGTTTATGACCCGGGAGGTTAAAAGCCTTTGACTGGCATTTGACTTCTGACCTCATATAAATGTTATCTTATCAGTTCTTCCTTGTTAACTTGTATTGAGTGCCTGTCCCTGATGGCTTTTAGATAAAGGGGGGTTTATTGTATTTCCTCTTAAAACTGAACTATTTGCTTTGTTCTTCATCTGTAGTCTCAGCCCAAGAGTAACCTGTAACCTACCAATTTTTGCTGAATAGACTAAAATCCAAACTGTTCTTACGAAGCCTTATTTTTTTCTGAAGTCACTGGAATTAATCTAATGTTTTGTAATATATTTAGGTTTGTTTTTTTTTTTTTTTAAATCAAGTTTCTAATTCAGTGTTGAACGTTACCTCTATATGACTACTATACTTTTTAATAATAGTAGATTTCGACCGAGAGGACTTAATGCAGTTATACAAAGATATATTTCCTACCCGAATTTTGAGAAGCCTCCCTAAAGATGTTTTAAATACACTGTATATATATTATATTTTTTCTCATCTGCTAAAACGATGTAGTTGTTGGATACATATACTCAATTCCGCCTATCATATTGTTACATACATTGTATATTTTCCTATATCCCTCCGTCCTTCTCACACCCAAACTTGTCGATATTAGTATGATGACTCACATGTGCAGTAGGCATTCCTCCGGACAAACATACATGATGTTCTCCTGTTGTAAAAACTTAACTGTTAATACTTGTTAATAATTTTTACCATTTGCAAGGCTATGAGGAGAATGCAACTGTAGTTCCTAACCCTATGGCTGACTTGCTAAAGACATTTTCCATTAATTCCTAAGAAATTGGTCTATCATCACAGAGAAAGAATGAAAAGGCAGCCATCTTGTGGGTGTCATACTGCACTTTTTCTCCTTGTTTCTTTTCCGCATAGTTCTAGTTTTCTTTTGCTGTTTTATTGGCTTTCGCACTGTTTGGCATAGAAGATAGTACTCGATATGCAAAAAAAGTTGCATTCCACTTTGGCACTTCAGGCAATTGCTGTCTAGTGGTTACAAGGAAATGACATCTGCCTTTATATTTGCTCATACCTATGAATGATAATTTTTGCATTTTATAGCTCTTTGTGGAAATACATTTGCAAAAAAGCAAATAGGTAAGCAAAATATTATTATTGTGAATGAGATTAATTTGTCTGCAAATGGACGTGCAGGTATGCCCTTCAGGAATGGTAAAATAGGAAATCTCCAGGATGTTCCCTCCCCCAAAATTAACTTCGTTTTGGTTAATAGTGCTCATATTTATTGGAAAAAAATGCGGTTTAAAATATTCACAGTGTTGCTGTGGAAAGTTTAAGATATTTAGTTCCTGTTACGTCAATTCTATTTCAACAAAAGAAATATTTAATGCAATTATTAACTTTGTACTTAAAGTATCGTGTAGTTTAAAGATATCGGCTCAAAAATAAAATGTCTTCCCTGAAAAAAACCCAAACCAAACCAAAACCACCCCCCCAAAAAAACCCCCCAAAAAACACAAAACCTCCAACTTACCTGCTTATTGTACCTTAGGAATAGTACTAATGAGCATTATGCTGTTCCTACCACGTTAGTGATTTTTTAAAGGAAATCTAAAATCTGAAATTCACAACTCGGCCACCAAAACCCGTGGTAATGTGGGTGTGAAGCTATTTGTCAATGAAATAAATGCCGTCAGCAACACCGTCATTAACACGCAGACCGTTCAGTTAAGGATTAGCTGCTCCAGACTTTATCGATGAAGCTAATATTGTCAATTTACTAACAAACTTTCTATAGTAGCTTGAACATAGCAGGTGTTAGTTTGTTTGAAAACTTGCTGGAAACCTAGAAAACTTTTTCCTTACCGCCTCCCTCTCCCTCAAAAAAAAAACCTAAAAAAAAAAAAAAAAAAGAAGAAGAAAAGAAGGCTCGAAGTGCTAAATAAAATCGCAACACTAATTAGTATCTGTTTCCTTAGCTCTTTGTTAAATGTAAAGCGCTTTGGAAGTGCTAAGTATTATTAATAACTCAGAGGACACAGATAATTCATGACTGGTGTTTCAGAATAATAACCCGTATATGCATTCGCTCACAGGAAAAAAAAAAAAAAAAAAAAAAAAAGTAGAAAAATACGTTTGAAAGCCTCCAAAACTTTTATTTCCCTTCTTGCCAACAGCATAAACCACACTTTTGTTTTTCCTATTTTCGGAGAATTTTTATTGAGAATAAATGGCGAGATCAATTTCCAAAGGGGAAAATAAATGCCGATTAGGAAGTAAACACTTAGCACGTCTTCCCTCCCCGCCCGAAATAAAACACCGTCCAGCCGGTGTCAGTACAAGGAGCCGGCAAGAGGCAACCAGTTTCTGCATCGTGTGGATCAGAGAGGCCCGAACCTACCCTTAACCAGCCGCAACTTCTCCTTCAGCCAAACTTAACCCCAAACCCCCTCCGTGTGTGTGCGTCTCCCTTGTCCGCGGAAAAGTGTGTCTGGGGGACCCAGCCCAGTCCTAGCGTTCCCTGGGACGGGACGGCACACGAGCATTTTTATTTCCAGTGCAAACAGACTAAATCAGTGTAATTTTCATTATCATTGTTATCACTATTGCCCCGGGTAGGAGAGGGTTCTCCCCCCCGTCCCGGAGCGCCGCGGGGCCTTACCCCCGCCGGGGGTCTCACAGGGGAGGCTTCCTTCTTCTCCTCGAGTAAGAGCAGATTGCATCCTCTAATAGATTGATTTCCTCGTGTATAAAGATAATTAACTCATTGTTCTTCTCCTCATGGTATTAGCGCCGGCGTCCTGCAAAAGGGTGTGAGTTTCTCTTTGCGCCCAAAGCTCAAACCCTCCCCAGACCTTGGCCACTGCCTAGGTGCAGCCCTCTCCTCGCCTGCCTAAATCACACCGAACGCAGGGAACAGGTAGTTTTGTAACAGTAAGTCTTGTTTTGAGCTTTGTTCAGGGCAAGGTGGGAAATGAGGTTTTGGTTCTCACAACTCCCAGTCTACCGCCACTTACTGATGCCCCCACCCATCTCGGGTACTGGCTTGCTGTATTTGGGACCATCTCTCCCAAAACACTCACCCCAGAAACCTACGGCTCGAGGAAACTCAACTTCGGAAAATCTCCATTTTTCTTCTTGTAGGAAAAAAAAAAAAAAAAAAAAA
>VYZS01056243.1:425-22068 GCA_013400695.1 Neodrepanis coruscans | reverse complement strand
TAATTTGAGACAATTCATCTCCCAGATACAAAAGCCGACCTGCTGTGAGAATATTTGACCTTTGGATCTTGGACTTTGACATTTGGATTAATGTGGAGATTACTATTTTTTCTCAAATGGAAAAGTCTTTGATCTTTTCTAGTTATCTTCATTATTTAAAATGTCTATTTGTTCCCAGAGCTCTGGGTGATGGTCTGGGCTAAGCTTCACGCTCTGGTGGCTTTGGAAGAGGGCCTTGAATGTGTTCACTCCAGTTCTCTCCAAAGTGCTTGCCCTATGCAATGTGTGATGCACATTACATGGATTTTGAGGCCAGAATTTCTTCTATATCTACAGAAATTGATATAATTAAATGTCTAAAGAAGAAAATTTGTGCTCTGTCCATAATGTCTCCCACTAGTTCCTGCTTGTTTTAGATTAGACTAAATTCAGTGACAGTATCATCTGGGGACACTAAAGAATGACACCTAGCTAAAATAAAGTTTCAAACAGCTAAGGTTTTCAAAAGGATATTACATACTTGAGATGAATTCTGAGTCTGGACTAATTTAGCTTTATGCTGTTGAACCTCAAATTAAAAAAAAAAAAAAAGAAAAAATCCCTAAATTCTTCTCCAGCGTAGGAAAATAACGTGACAAAATAACAAAGAGAAATCCTAGGATGATCAAAAGAGACTTCAGCACTTTGGTGGGATTAGTTAAAAGATGAGGAACGCGGGTGATGATTCCAGTAACAAGAAATAATATTGATAGGAATAGGCGTATCCATCAGGTCAATGCATGGATCTGAGCTTGGTGTAAGCAGAAAAATTTTGGATTTTTTGACTATGGGATGATCCACTTAACATCAGATCTGCTGACGCCCGATGGGAAAAAAGATCTCTAACACAGGAGCTATAAAAGCTCGTTAATGGGATTTTAAACTAACTTGGAAGGAGGAAACAGACCAAACCAGGCTCGCAAATGATGAGCAATAGGATGGTGTGCCAAAACTTGAGGAACGGATCGCTAACGGGATCCCTCCATCTGCTTCAAGAGGTATTGGTTACAATGTACCACATCTGAAATATTTCTACCCCAGTGCACAAAGCATGAGGAACAAAGAAAAGGAGCATGAACCTTGGACCCAATCCCAGAGATTGGCATAAACAAAACCTAGTGGGATCAATCCTGTGACTGGAATGCCCTGCTGGAGTGTTACAGGCCCTTCAGGAGGAATAGATAGGGCAGACAAGACCAGGGGGTGGTACTATATGTAATAGAAGGGTTAGAATGTATGGAGATCACAGTTGGCAATGACACAATTGAGATCCTCTGGGTAAGAATCAAGGGGCAAACAATGAGGATGTAATTGTGAGAGTCTATTATAGACCTGCCAGCCAGGACTATCACACCAATGAATTATTCTTTGAGAAAGTAAGAGACACTTCCAAGTCAACTGTGCTTGCCTTTATGGGGGATTTTAACTTGTCAGGAATCCACTGGGAGCACCATGCAACTGGTACAATCTGAGCCAGAAGATTCCACAAAATCCTGGATGACTTTATCAAACAGATCCTAGGGAACCTGACTCAGGAAGAAATGTTCTTGTCAAACCTGATTTCCTTCTATGACAGGGTAACCCACCTAGCTGATCTAGGAAAGCCAGTAGATGTTATGTTCTTATTTTCAATAAAGCTTTTGGTATAGTGTCTTACAAGATTTCTCTGGAAAAATGTCCAGCATACAGCTGGACAACTGTGTTAAGTGACGGGTGAGCAGCTGGCTCAAGGCTGGGCACAAAGCGTTATAGAGAATATGGTAACATCAGGCTGGTGTCCAGTCATTAGTAAGGTTCCACAGGCCTCCATCTGTGGACCAGTTCGCTTTAAAGTTTTTGTAAACTTCTTGGATGCAGGACTAAGTGTGCCGACGGTGTTTAATAAGGAGAAGCTGTTGACTTTCCATGGGCAAAGAGGCCCTGCAGGGAGATCTCAAGAAATTAGAGAACCGGACAATCACCAACCATATGAATTCCAACAAGGGAAAGTAATGGATTCTGCACCTGGGATGGAGCAACCAATATGTGTAGAGGCCAGGGATTGAGAAGCTGGAAAGCAGCACTGCAGAAAGCGATGTGAAGGTTGAGGACAAGTTGAATATGAGTCAGCAGTGCCCTGGCAGCCAGGAGGACTAACCATGTCCTGTGGGGCATCAGACAAAGCATCACCAACTTCTCAAGGGAGGTGATTGTCCCATTCTGGTCTGCACTGGTGCAACCTCGCTTTGAATATTGTGTGCAGTTTTGGGCACTGCAATGTAAGAAATATATTGAGTATGTCCAAAGGAGGGCAACAAGAATGGTGAAGGGCCTTGATGAGAAGCTGTTTGAGAAGCAGCTGAGGTCACTTGATCTGTTCACCCTGAAAAAAAGGCCAGACCTCATTGCAGTCTTCAATATCCTCATGAGGTGAAAATAAAGAAGTACATACTGGTCTCTTCACTCTCATGACAGGACTCAAGAAAATGGCGTGATGCCAGGGGTTTGCAGCATTCGCGCGGGGTCCAGAGGAATGCAGGGACACAGTATGATGCAAAGTCAAACCTTCTTTATTATCTATATCCTATGTACATGCATGCAGTACAGTATCTCTACTTTCAGCTACATCTACAAAACTAACAGTTCTACACACGTCCACACACTACAGGTCTCACAGCAAAGTGCCTAATTGTTTACAGATGATGTCACCCTGTAGTTGGCTATACCTGTGAAGCTGGCCAATACTAAGACTTCATTGCTATAGTAACTTCTAGTGCTGTTTTTACCAGCAAAACCTGTTTACTTTAAGTTTCTTCTCATGTCCTTGTGGAGAGGTTCTTATCTACAGTTCCAGCTTTGAGATATGCCTGCTGGACACAGTGTGTGTCTGTCTCAGGGCCTTCTCTCACGGTATCCAACAGCATGAACCCATGCCAGGCGAGGTTTAGCTTGGTGCAAAAGAAGACAATGCAGGTACTTCCAAAATTCCAGACAGTGGAAGGATTTAAGAATTTTTTTTTTTTTGAAGGTGAGAACATTACCTTAGCAGCCTGCAAGTTGGGCATGGAAGAATGCGAACCCTTTTTCCTTTACAACACTCACCCCCCTACCCCTCACAGGGCCTCCAACGTTGTCTGTGAAAAAAGGTCTCTTTTCAGGGAGTTAACTGCTCTGAAAGGCCAGAGAGGGATNTCTTCAATATCCTCATGAGGTGAAAATAAAGAAGTACATACTGGTCTCTTCACTCTCATGACAGGACTCAAGAAAATGGCGTGATGCCAGGGGTTTGCAGCATTCGCGCGGGGTCCAGAGGAATGCAGGGACACAGTATGATGCAAAGTCAAACCTTCTTTATTATCTATATCCTATGTACATGCATGCAGTACAGTATCTCTACTTTCAGCTACATCTACAAAACTAACAGTTCTACACACGTCCACACACTACAGGTCTCACAGCAAAGTGCCTAATTGTTTACAGATGATGTCACCCTGTAGTTGGCTATACCTGTGAAGCTGGCCAATACTAAGACTTCATTGCTATAGTAACTTCTAGTGCTGTTTTTACCAGCAAAACCTGTTTACTTTAAGTTTCTTCTCATGTCCTTGTGGAGAGGTTCTTATCTACAGTTCCAGCTTTGAGATATGCCTGCTGGACACAGTGTGTGTCTGTCTCAGGGCCTTCTCTCACGGTATCCAACAGCATGAACCCATGCCAGGCGAGGTTTAGCTTGGTGCAAAAGAAGACAATGCAGGTACTTCCAAAATTCCAGACAGTGGAAGGATTTAAGAATTTTTTTTTTTTTGAAGGTGAGAACATTACCTTAGCAGCCTGCAAGTTGGGCATGGAAGAATGCGAACCCTTTTTCCTTTACAACACTCACCCCCCTACCCCTCACAGGGCCTCCAACGTTGTCTGTGAAAAAAGGTACCTTTTCAGGGAGTTAACTGCTCTGAAAGGCCAGAGAGGGATTGAAATCCAAGTTTAAGTCTCCCAACTATCAAAGGTCTTTTGAACAAAAAGAGAAATCCATAAATCAGCCTATGTCCTTGCCATCTCTTGCACAAGGTCTTCTCAATCCCTCTACAGTTGTATATCAAGCAAGTGTTTTCCTCCCAGGTGGCGGTTGAGCACTGGAATGGGCTTCCCATGGAAGCCTCAAGCTTGTCTGAGATCAAGAAATATTTTGATAATGCTTAAATAATCCACTGTGTGATTCCTAGGGTGTCCTGTGGAGGGTCAGGAGTTGGACTTTAGGAACCTGATGGATCCCTTCAAACAAACCCCTACAGGCAAGATACCATAGTAATGTTCTGTATGAAAATCTAATTATGAACAGCATTAACAGCCAAATTTTTCACTTAACACATTTCTGACAATAGATGCCTGTTTATGGAAAAATGCACCAGTAGCAATTCTAAAGACAGTGACACCTGCAAAATTTAGATGCCTCCATAGATACTGGCAGGGAAGAAAGCCCGGAGGATCAGCACTTTAGGCCTATACACAGTAACAAAATTATACAAACGTAACAAGATCTTGTATTTACGTGTTGGGGTCCAAAAGTTTTTCCTCTGATTTGACTATAGAAATACTGCTAAATTGTTTCTGTGCAAAGATTAAAAAAAAAATAAAATCTTAGGTTAAGTGAAATAAAGCATAGAACAGGAGATAAAGAAAGGCAAATAGCAGAATGCAATCACAACAAATTTAATACAATTACTACTAAGTATTACATAGATGATGATGCTGATATTTCTGTATGTTTATTCTTTTGAATTGAACACATTACCTTCTGAAGTGTGGCTACAGCAATAACCAGGATAATCACACACAGACTGAAAGGCATGGCCTACTGAGCCAAGACTTTACCAGCTGGTTAAACCTGATGCACTGTATGTCTGGCAAAATTAAAATTTTGGGGAGGGTGAATCTGTATACTTTCTTCACCAGTCCTTATAATTCCAAGAAAATAATTTAAATTTATTATGTACAATAAAACTAAAAAAAAAAAAAAGAAAAAACCCAACAAACAAACAAAAAAAACCCTGAAAGGTAATACGAAGAAGAGATTGCAACTAAATGGAGACCATCCTTAACTGCTGTAGTTTATGGACAGATTTCAGAATATATGCATACTTAAATTCTAGAAAAGTATTCCTTAAAATGTTGCAAATAATTCTGACCTTTAAATCTGAAGTTTATGAATGTATGTATTGCTATTGAAGCAACCATAATACGTAACTGACAGTAAATTGGTTTCAACATTGCCATGTATATTTGAAGAACAAGGATAATTTTTCCCACATATAAATATAATGTGTGTATTCCTACTTCATGCTCTAAATTCCTTTCCTCTGCAACATCAGTTTACACTGCAACATTCCTGTGTGATGTTTGACATTTTGGGCAAAATAAAAATATCCCCATTTATTTTCGTGTTACCAATCACTAAATCTACTATTAGTTTGTGTTTTTGCTGTTGTTCCCACTTTGTTGCACTGCCATAGCTTAATTTTTTATGAATTTGGGTTATAAGAAATTTTGTACCAACTTTCTAGCTGCACTGAAGCCTGAACTGAAGCTCTTCAAGTTCATTGGTTTGGTTTTGTTGTTGTCTGACTTTCCCTTCATTGCAACAGCTTCAAAGACTTGTCCTCCATTTCCACATTCTCAAGTAAATCCCACTACTTAATACCCATCTGAGCTGTATTTTAGCTTTCTGTATCAAAAAGCTGTAGCAAAATCATCAACAGTCTGACAGACGGTTAGCATCTTGTAGCATTACACACACACAGAAAAAATAGGCAAAGACAGATAAGAAAATGACGTGAACAATGACCTCAATGGTAAGGCTTTCACAAGTTTTCCTTCAAGCATCGAATAATTCTATGATTTTTATCCACCAGCTTGTTCAATTTCACTTTGCTTCATAGTAAATGTCTGCATGGGACCTACCAAAACTTCCTTTGCACATCTGGTTTACATCTGTATAACAGAATAAACTCCTAGAACTCTTTAATTTTAATGTCTGCTAATAGCTGTCATTCAAAATCAAGTTTCTTCAACAGCACTTCTGAATGACACTAGAAACACCTATCCTTGCACCAATGTTTAATTTGTGCTATGAAGAACAATATAGATCAAGTAAATATTTTTGAGAGATTAGAAGCAAATAGAGAAAAGTGGTTTTGTACCTTCTCTCGGATCCACAGGTTGGAGTCAGTTAACTATGGCAATTCTCTGCTGAGATTAAATGAGCCAAAAATACATGAACAACTCAAAGACGTAGCTCTGCTGTGTATGGTGTATGATTAACAGGCAAGACAAAGCAAAAACATTTTTACTACTTTATAATGTTTTCTCTTAGAGGATCTTCAGGGATTTTGTAGGATACGAGTTAGAAATATTATCAGATACAATGTGCAGCAAATTCTATTAGAGGTAGAAAAAAAAAAGGTGGCTAGATATTAGGAAAACAGCTTATGATTTAACACATCAGGGAAAAGCAGAAAAAAATATCTCTTTTATGCTTCTCTCAGAAAAATTATTACAATGTCTTGAATATGCTTATCTAAAATGCCACTTCTCAGAAATGGTAAGAATGGTAGTAAGTGATTGATGATACATTTGATGACAAAAATGTTGCAAACCATTTTTATAAATATCCAATTATCTATTTGCAAACTATGTCTGCAGCATTTGCAAGCAGGACAGAGCCAAAAATTTGTAAATTATATCACTGATGAAAAAGTTAAATTTTATAATAACATCAGGGTTTTTTTATCTTTGATGCAGTCCCAACTATTCCTGCAGGTGGGTGAGGTGAGAGATTCTCTTCTTTTAGCTCATCAGATATACGTAAAACTCAGTAGATATCCTTAGATATCTAACTCATGACTACAAAAAAAGCCTGGAAATATTTTCCCACCCCTTATTTCGCAGTCTGTGCTTGCTTCAGGATCACATTACAAATGTTACTTTGCTATGTCCATATCTCTTTCTAGCCCTGCGCTCTGTTGTTTTCTCCTACCTTTCCTTAAAAGCACCAGCCCCAATATCTATTTGACAGACAAATCTTTCAGCTTCTATGACCCACGTTTTACTTAGTGCATTCTGCTGGCAGAACTTTAAGGCAGTAGCCTACACTGATGAAGTGCCTGTAGGACAAAGAGGTAACTCTGTCCTCTCAATGAGTAGAAAGGTAACTGTTCTACCCAGGACACTAAAAAATTATTGCTCAAAGAGAAATCCTGATGGATATGACTAAGATCCATTCATTCACCTTGGATTTTGAGGCATCTCTAAATGTTTTACTTATGGGTTTTTTTCTCCTCTCCCATAGGATAGGCTCAGATGAGCTTCTTCCCCAAGACATGTGTGTTCTAGTGGAGAATATATTTACTTTTTTCAAGTCTGTGTCCTAATCTTCAAATATCTGAGCATGATACCAGGTCTGAAAATATTAAAACGAAGCACAGACAAACATGAGTAAAAATAAACCCACTCCAGATTTACAAGTCTGAAAATCCTTAAAAAACCTAATAGACACCATACAAAAGCCCAAAGGAGACCATCCTCCACTCTTCCTCCCAAAATAAAACAATTACCCCAGGTCCTGCAGACCCTCTTTTAAAAGTAAAATACAACTGAAATGTTTACACTTGCTCCCTAACTTCCTTTTTTTTTTAGCACTTATATTGTACTTCTTTCACTGTAAGTTAAGAAAGATATTTTAGTTTGAAATCAAGATCACCATCACCATACAGTTTGTCTAATCAGAATAGATCACCTACTGTATACTAAACCCTTCTTTCAGCCATCACTAACTAATCTGGAAACAGTAATAACATCACAGTCAAAGAAGTATGACCAGAGTTCAGACAAGGAGCAAGAACAGAAATTATTTACAGATGGATGCTTGTGAATGAAAATCACATTCAGAAAAATCCTACATGAATCCTAGAGTACTTTGTAGCTCATTGCATAGCAGAACCTGACCATGACTTCTGTGTTTTGTCTAAACTGAGAAAAATATGGGTAGCATTCAACCCACAGACAGCTTTGTTCCTCATATTGACTGCTTGAAGAAGTTTTTAGCTATTAATTTAAATAAAAGAATTTAAATTCAGAAAATTCATCTATTGTGACATGATTAATATTATCAGTTTAAATCAAGATTTACAAAAGTCATCTAGAAAAGCAGCTTATCCAAGCTAAGGAATCAAGAGCATCTGTATAGAAGTTGCTCAGAATGCCTGACCTGCTTTCATTAAATTAATTCACATCTTTTTGTACAAAACGCCTTTATCTAGCAACATATCTGTCACCAGTTAAAGGAAGTGCCAACCAAAACTGCTTTCTCAGGGACACACACAGACAGAGGTTATATTTATTGTTACCATTATGAGACTGGACAGCCAGCCATTCTTCCCTGCATGTTAGATGGTGTTAAAGGTTCTGACAATAAGAAGAGAAAGCCAAACTCCTGGAAAGGCTGTTTATGGCAGGGACACACACACACTCTTGGAGTGAACAGGAATTGTTTTGCAACCTAGAGCTTTTAGATGCAGTAGATAGAATCCACAAAACCCTAAGAAAGATAAGTAATGGCCATCTATACTTTAGCAATCTGGGGCAGAGTAAAACCAGTGGCTATGAATCAGCACTGAAAACCCTTTTATTTTGCCCTGAGAGGAGGAAGGAGCTGTTACAGTGGCACTACCTATCCCAGCTAGTTGTGGGGTAGCCCTAAGAAAGGACGGAAACATTTTACGTCACCTCACTGAAATTCAGAGTCTGATCTTTGACTGAATCCTGCATCTTAGGGTAAGAGAAGACCTTAGAGAGGAGACTGTGAATGCCAATTATAAATAGAGTTAGCATGGAAACTACATATAGGGTCAAAGTTATCAGGTTAAAATTTCTTGTAACCTAATCTATTTTTTTTCACAGTGACAAACATCAAATGCCCATGGAAGAGCAGAAGAACACAACAGGATCATAGATGATGTTCTCCTTGCATAATTTCCGAAACTGCAGCAACTTCCAGTTCAGAAGCAGTATAAGCCAAAGTAATGTCCTTATATTCAAATGTCTTTGATACATTTATTTATCTTAAATTAAGCCACTGTAATGGTTTGGGTTAAAACCGCAGGGGAAGACAAAGGAAAAAATAACTCTTTCTCCTATGCCTACATTTTGGCTGGGAGGAGTAGCCAGGTTACCAAGGTTACCCCTGCCGGGGTTTTTTCCCATCAGCCTGGGAGACCCAGAAGGAATGCTGGGAAGGAGCGAGGAANTTTAATAAATTGCTGCCTTCCCTATCCATCTCTTGTCCATTGATAAACCTAATATTGTCCAAAACCAGCACCTGAAACACGAATAAACTTCATCAGTTATGAAACTATAGATATTCATGCTTTTTACATAAATATATTTTTACTTCAAAGGAAAAATAAGCATGGGGAATAGAATAGGTCCCTTTTTTACATTCCAAGTTATAAGTGTTTATTTTCCCACAGTGTATACAACTTTATAATGCACAGAAGAACAAAACATAAAAGCCATCCATTTCAACTTATAGACTATAAAAATAACTGCTAAATTTCAATTACAAATTATTAGTCTCTGTTAAAGAAAGGAAACAAAATTATCTTGGCTTTATTTTAATATACCAGACTGTCGGTTATTGTTATAGTAAATTTTCTATTTATATCAAAATCTGTCTAGAAAAAAGGTAAAAGGATAAACATGTAATTCTATATCATCATCAACATCAAAAAATTATTTCTTGGAGCAAAAGTGATGTAATTTATTTTTATTTCTTCTTAGGGACTAAAATGAAATAAAATAAGAAGAGTAATTGAACACATTGGTAAAAAGGAAACAAATGTGTGGTAAAATAAATGTTACATGAACGTTTTTTACAGTTATCAAAAGATTCAAATAATCGCTACTCTCTTCTATACAATTTAAATTATACAATTATACAACTGTATAATTTAAATATAAATTTAAATATAAGTACAGTTGTAAGTTAGTCTTGCTGNCTGTATAATTTAAATATAAATTTAAATATAATTGTATAATTTAAATATAAATTATACCATTTAAATTAATAAATAAATGTCATGCTACATTGTAAGCTTCTTGAATCTAAAGACACTGCAAGTAAAAGTGCTCGCTTTAAGACTATTAGTAAGACAGAATCTAAGTAATACATTAGAGGGGGTAAGAGAGGTAGAAACTACTGGCAATGTTCAATTCAGCTGAAAGGCTTTTGGAATATATTATGTCTTTTTCTCCCTAGAAAAAGAGTTCTACTTGCTCAACGAATGAAGGAGGATTTGATATTTTCCTTTCAAGAAACTTTTAATAATTTTCATGAAACTGCATCTATCTTTGATCTTCTCTCTTTAGAAGAATTTCCTCATGATTGAAACAAAGAGATAAAATCAGCAATATGCCACCTTGAGAATAGCAAGAGACACACACTTATTCTAAAGATGTTAATCTGATAGAGTCTATCTAAAACAAATAGAAAAGCCTATCTCTATCCCTCAGCTTGGTACATTTCAAATGGCTATGACAAAAATAAGCCAAAAAATCAGAAATTAATACAAAAGTTGTTGAACATTTTCTTGTAATTGTAAAAGCAGATTAAGCAAAACCAAAAAAAGGTGGAGAAAAAAGGAACAAATTATTGAG
Source organism: Neodrepanis coruscans (assembly GCA_013400695.1). Lineage (NCBI taxonomy): Eukaryota > Metazoa > Chordata > Aves > Passeriformes > Philepittidae > Neodrepanis > Neodrepanis coruscans. Next base: position 11,340 of record VYZS01056243.1, on the reverse strand, counting down.
TTGAAACAGAACTGTTATGCTGAAGAAAACAGGTGAAACACACCTTTAAGATGACACACATTAAAAAATGTGCAAGTGTCTTAGAATAGCAACATAGTAGTGCAGGCCTATAAAATGTTGAGCACTCTCAACTGTTAAGATAACAGCCAAATTAAAAACCCAAACCACACAATGCACTGGGATCGAAGAAGAATAAAAAGTGCTCTTTCTAAGATGAAGTGTGTCAAAACAAGTTTTCATTCTGCTCTGCTTGTGTTGCTGGTAAATTTGAGTATAAAGCAGTGTGAAAAAGTCTAGCTTTGGGTAACAAGTGCCAAAATCCCACTTTTTGAAAAAAAAAAAATGGTATCTAAGTGTTAATACAAGATATGATCACTCACATCACACAGAATAGAACAGCTAATGAGGGTGCCATGTATAGCTTTATGTGTTTTTAGCTGAACTGCTCACGGCCTTAGTAAATGTCAGCAAATATAGACTTCTGAAGAAACTGTTTTTGTTTACCTCAAAGAACAGAAAATACTTGAAGTTCTGGACAGTAAAACATCTTACAAACATTAGAAGCTCTTCTATTGAAAGATTCTATGCAATGTATACAAGAAATTCAAAATCGTTTCAGACTTATGCATTTACTTGGAAAGTCTTTGAAGATTAGGAAAAAAAAATTTACATATATAATCTTCTAACAGCATCTAAATATATGCTCCCTTTGTCTGTTTCTAATTTAAAGTGTTTTACATCAATGTAAAATTTGAAATAATTGCTTTAATCAAACTCAATTATATACATAATCCAGACTAAATAATTGTCCAGATTTAGTATGAATTGAGAAAATTTATTCTTAAAAAATCCAAAGTAGATTAAAATATTGACACAAAGAAGACTCCGTGGCAATCTTAATGACGGATTTTTAGCTTGACTACACTGAAATTCAATAAAAAGAATTATGTTTCTATGTTTTCCAAATTTGTCGTGCTTCAATGTTTGTCCCTTTAATCCTGCCCAAATGTCAGTCCTCCTTAATCAGTCTGATTGAGCTTCTTAAGTACTTTCCTAACAGTCATTTTGCCTAAGGATTTTCTAATTTTTTGTTATTTTTGAACTTCAGTCTCCGTCACTCAAAACAGCACTCCAGTAACAATTTGCACCCCTCACAAATTGAAAGATGAATGAAGTACGTTGACCTTGCTATAAATCCAATCTTAGAGGCTACTTTTAAAAAAAGTAAGTTCACATGGCTACTGATTTTCTCTCAGAACTCTGAAGTGTTTAAAAATGAAGTAATTTTGTTATTTGATCAACACACATTAAAAAAAAAAGGCATAAAAAGATTTACACCTCTCCTTTGTGAAATCCATTTATATGCAAATAACCAGTAGGATAATACAAATGCTAATAGTATATTTGAATTTTATTCCATAGAGCCAAGTTCAAAGTTGATTGTCCCTTGTGTCTTTAATTCTATTTATTTTCAAGACATCACCTTCAAGATTTTTAGAGCCGTATAATAGAGTCAGTTAGAGCAGGAGTCCAAATACCCTAACTAATAATGGGTCAGAATTGAATTGTTTTAGTAAAAAAATTTTAGAAACTTGAGAAGTTTCTTTATAGGCAAAATTGTCTTATATTGGACTTCTCAAGAAAAAGACATCTCACAGTACAGGAATGTAATACGTCCTGTATTTCAGCAACTCTTTTATTTAATATAGTTTTGACAGGCTCAACTTGAGAAACTCGAATAAACACACAAAACAATCAAACAAACAAACAAACAAAAAATGGACTGACTCATCACCAGTATAATAAATGTTATTTATTGGAAGGTTTTAAGCAGGAAGACTTTATGTCTGTCATAAATCCTGCTTTTTTTTAAAGGGCAACATTCAGTTAACGGGTTGCATAATTTCTGAAAGATGCTTTGCTCAACTGAATTCTATGATATTTTTCTAATAATTTTTCTCTACACTGTCACAATACAGAGAAAAAAAGAAGCAAAAAAATTATTTATTAGAGAAAATAAAAAAGGTTTATTGCTATTTGTGTGAAACTAAGGAATTCTGACTTGACACATAATTCCAGAGCAGCTTAAAACCTGTTTAGTAAAAATCAAGTGAGCTATTTAAAATATAACAATCAAGAATGTTATATTTAGTTCAAGTTTCTGTTTATGACCTTTCTCACCCAGAATGTATTATTTTTGGCAAAAGTAAAGAGAAAAGGGAAGGATCACAAGAGGTATTGTCCTTCCCTCTTCCTTGTTCCCATTTTTCTGTGCAGGCCCACAATGAGGATTTCACTGCCTTGCTTCTCACAGCACTTCCTTACATTTCTAGTGCCACTTTCAGCAGTAGAAAACAGGGCACACAACTATATATATAGCTATGAACCCCAAACTGTCACACTTTGCAAATGAACAAATCAGGGTATCTCACAAACAATCTCACTGGGGATCTCAGAGAACAATGATGTGGTCACAAACTGATTAGTTACAGGCTATTTTTGAAGCCTCAGACCGCTGCACGATCTGTCATTGCATCCATTAAAGCATGAAATGTTTGGACTCATTTTCATTCCTCTGCCTCATGGAACATTTAATGTCAACTGTAAAATCATCCAAAAGGCAATCGAGTTTTCAGCAGAAAAAAAATAAGATGACTTCCAAACAACATCAGTGTATTTACAAGCAAACAAGTAAAGAACAGCTTAAACTTAAACAGAATGCCAATTCTTATGGCATTGACAGATTTTTAAAAGTATTTTTGGAAATAAACATGGAATAGCAGTGTGTAGGAGTTCATTCTCTGCCTTCCATTTAAGTCTTGCTCCAGAAAGGTTGACATAGAAAGGCCTGCAACATTTTTCAGTTTGAGTCTGGTCCTAAAATGATAACCACTTGCTACACAACAATAAAATACTTTATATGAAGACAACTAAACATAGTCAAATCACTTGAATACCATCTAAAAGGATTACAAAACCAGTTAACAGAGTTATCCTATATATGAGCTACATTTCACAACTATGAAATATTGTGCCTATTATTCTTTCTTTCTTAGAAGAAATTAAATGGATAATGAAAATATTCACTGCACAGCTAAGACAAACCCTCACATTATCCAAATACATTAGAAATTCTTCCTGAAAACACAGAAGTCTCCAGAAAAACATAAATCACCAGGTTAATTATTAATAAAACTCCACTGTGCATTATCATGTTTTCTTCAGACTAGAAAGACACCACCTATATTACTGCTACTAAAATCTGAGAAATAAATCATATTTGAAAAACTCTGGATTAAAAAATAAATAACTCTTAAAAAAAAAAAGCAGTAATATCAATTCATAACCTTAGCATATTTAGTATACAGATAAGCTCCCATACAAAATGTGGTTAGCATTACCTGGTCTTCATTCTACACTACTACCTAGATGGGAAGTATACACAACTGAAGTTTTACTAGTTTATAAAAAAAAATTGGAGGAAATCCTTTTGCCCTGTAAGGCCTAATTTCACCATTTTCAGTCTCAAGTCTGTTCCCAGGTCTTTACCTTTTATCTTAAGTATTAGCATTGATAATATGGTTGATCTGCATGTAATTCCTTGACAAAGAAGCTAATTGCATTTTTTGATATTGCAAAATAGACAGTAGTTTCAGCTCAATGTAATGACTACTAAAAAGCACAGGAATCCATGTGCCGTGTTGGCCTTTAAGTATACAGAATGTTCAGATCCCCAAATACTAACACAGAGAATGCATGTCTTTTCAGGGAAACACTGCAGAGCTAGAGGGATGAGAGGGAGAAGGTGAAAGGGGAAAAACAAAAAAAAAAAACCAAAAAAAAACAACACAAAATAAAAACAAAACAAAACAAAACAAAGCTGGTAATTGTGGGAAATGAGACAGCATCTACAACCAGGTCCTCAGAAGGCAGAAGATGGGAGAAAAGATGAAACTTTATAAAAACAGATCAGAGGCACACCTCAAAGAGAATATCTTTCTGTCAGGAATAGTCCAACCAAGCATTTCATTAGGACATCAACACTTTTACCTATGGCTCCAGGTCATAAGTTCCTTTTCTAAAGTATATTTTGTTCTTTCAGTCCATTAGCTAGATACTGAGTAAGGTCTGATTCAGGTCATGAAAACAAATAACACATACACAAGAGAGTTAGTTGAGATAGGAAGAAACACAGGGAAAGGAAATACTCAACTTAATTGTACGTTTTTAATGCAATTACACTGCTTTTGAAGATTAAGGAGTGAGGAAGTTGGTGCCGAGTTTTCTTATATGCTCAAATATCTCATTAAAACAATAGAACAGAATTAGACTTTGTCCATGAAATTAGGATAGCTTAACAACTGCTCTGAGGCTAAAATTAGAAAGAAGCTGGTTTTGTTGCAGTAGTCAAACCTGGAATTTAGGAAACTGAATTACATCCCCGAGATTTCTGTGTTTTAGAGGGAGGACGACAGAAAGTCAGATTATTCTCTGTACTTATGAATGTGTAGCGCAAGCATAAACTTGCTATCTTGTTAAGCTTGCAAATGGTCTCAATTAAGTTACTTTGCTGCAAACTGCTGTAGTTTTCCTCTACAAAACTAGTGGTACTTCACTAAAATATAAAAATGCAGTATATTTTACAATAATTATTTATATATATTTCTCTACTTGAATGACATTAATAGGACTATTATCATAAGGTGATTTTGTTTTCCAAAATTACATGAAAACTTAAAGCTTCTCATTTGTTTGGAATGACTAAACTAGACAGTTTTAGAAATTGCAGTGAAAAGGTTACAGTAAGACAAAGTTCTTAATCATAAAGGAGACATGTTGCAGGGATTTACACCTATGAGGTCTTAAATACATAAGTAAATAAATAAATAGATAAATAAATATTGGATTTCCTACTTCCCCTCTCCACCTCCCTATATCCTTATATTTCATTTATTTAATAGCTGATTACAAACAATAACTGATATAAAAAGTTCCTTGAATTATTTCTGACTAATTGTCTATGATCAAATAATTTTATCTTCTAATTTATCCAATCCAACATAGTACATATTATGATGATTCAAAAAGACAGTTCACCACCCTAAAAATTCAAATATATGGTTTTATTTCAGGTATTAGATTTTTCCTTTAGACTTTTCAAATATTTTTAATTTTTAAACTTTCTAACATGCATCAAGATCTTTTCTAAAGTTAACAGTAAAAGACCGCAGTATCCTGTTCATATTTGACTTGACAAAAAAGAAAAGGGACAGGTAGTTGAAATTGTAATGTTTTCAGAATGTGGCTAGAAGTTCTTCACCTACAAATATACTCAGTATTCATTCTGAGTCATGAATTCTAGGGAAATAAAATACAATTTCTTTTCTAAATAATCTTGATTTCTATTAATTTCTTTTTAATTAAGCACATTATTTACTGAAAGGGAATGAATAAAAACTAGCTATCAATAGAAACAAGATAACCAAAGACACCACGATGTTCTCCCAATAAAAGAAACTCCTGGAGAACAATGAGCTAAATATTAAAATTTCTGTTTTCAACTACTTATCAGACTGCCAAGAATGAAAGAGAGGAAAAAAAAATCTCTTTTATGTAGTTTAAAGGTTGCTATTTTGTATCTACGGCAATTATTACACTAAAATTTCAGAAAGACTAATGTAACTTATATTTTAATCTTAAAAGGAAATTTAAGTACTGAAACTACACTTCCATTTGCAATTCAGGTGATTGTGAAATAAGTATGGCCTGTAGATATATAGCTGATACTAATGCTAAGATTTCTAATGCTGGCAGTTGTGAGAAATATCACTTTTACCGTCTGGCTCCTATGATTCCTCTAGTGTAATCTGTTTCACGTCAAAATACTATCAAAGTTTAATTTCTGTTCTATTAGAAACATATTTTTCCTTATGGATAAACCTTCCATGCTAAAAAAATTATGAAAAATGTTTTTCTCTCCATTATTGAAATGTTTGCATAATCTCTTGTTACATCATCATCCATTAAGAGGTTTAAAACTCAATCAAAATGCAAATTAAGTCTAGACAATACAGCAACTATTGCTACTCATGAACAAAAGCCAAAGCCAGTTTCAGACAGAAATAAAAATATTTAAGTTGTAATTGAATTTGCAATTATTTTCATTGCCATATAGCATGTTAAGCCAGTAGTAAATAAAGTCAAATGCAAATGAACCTCTTAAGTTATCAGAGCCAGCCCATGGCTCAAGGGGAAAAGGTGGGATTGGACAAAAGTAGCAACATCTTCCCAATTCCTTTTATTCTCTATTACATTCTAAAGTGAATAAATGCCCTTAATAAACAATGATAGAAGACAGAAATCAAAATCTGTTTGTGCTAACAAGAGAAGAGAGGTTTCTACCACTATATGTTACAATGACACTTGAAAAGAACAATAGGACCTCTCTTTTATTGAAGATTTATCTCCAGTTTTGTGGGGGTTTTTTTACAGAATCTCAACAATTTAATAATTTGATCCAAGTTTGTAAGAAAATGGCTAACTAATAATGTCATAACATTTTGGCTTCACTTTGGAAATATAGGGAAAATTTAAATATGAATTATATATTATGTTTTTTATGAAAATCAGTGCTGTGGTGCTGGAAAGTCTTCATTTCTTTATTCGTTCTTTTCTGCAAGGACAGAAATCTGTGAGCAGAATAGGTTTAGCATAATCATGCCTAAGATGTGTCTTATTCCCTGGGTAAATTCGTCTGCTCAAAAAACGTGTGTGAAGTAAGTGTTATAACAGGTGATAAAAGAGAAGGTTTTCTGTTAAAAAAATTATTTCCTTTTACTAGCAATATCTGACCAAACTTATTTTCTGTTGGCAGTATGTGTAACACCTCATTTTAGCTTTTCAAAACTTCTAGATTTTAAAAATCATTGATTTTATCATATTGCAATTATATCAAAACAAGAATGAAAGGAAAAACCTTACATTGCTTAAACTGGAGAAGAGCAAAAGCACACATCATCAATATTTCCATCTAGTGGACTATTTCATTTTTAAGATGATCTATAATATTCCTCCCAAGGACAAAGAATTAATGGACAGTACATTTTGCATTACAAATTCTGCATTTCCTATGTTAATGCATATAGCTTGTTCTTGTAATTTAAACACACTACAGAGGGAACACCACGCCATTATATTTCACATATTTGTCTGAAGGACATAACTGAAGAATGTAAAGTACAATACAATCACTAGCTCTTCTGGTGACCCATACAATTTGAGGGTAGAGGAGGTCACCTTGTTTTCCATAATAAAGAAGTTTTGAAAGCTTTCCTATCCCTACCTCTCCAGTCATGTGTCACTGGACTTTGCCTAGTCACAGATATACCAACAAAACAGCCAACACGACCACATTTCAAGCCAGATCACTGAAATGACTAAAGATGCCTTTCTCACCCCACAGAATTTTTTTGAATAGAGCTGCTTTATTCCACATCTTTGCAGTGCAATGTCTTGCTGCCTGGTCTCCTGAAGCACCAGGATAACAAATGGAAAAAAAGAAAATGGAATGCATTAATTTTTTTCTCTATCTTCCACATATTCTCTGTCCCACAAAATGAGGATAAAATACTATTCCCTTTTTGTCAGTATGCAGTTAGTTTTCTAGTAAAAATAAAGAAGAAAATATATTTCTTCTGACAAGTTTAAAAGGCAGGATCATTCCAGGTACTCATTGATCCAGAAAAACTATGTTTTATCACCTACCTCTGTTTATATAAAGAAAGTCTTTTTTCACACACTATTGTTCAAAATGCTATGAATCATGATATTNCCTTCCCAGCGTTCCTTCTGGGTCTCCCCGGGCTGATGGGAAAAAGACCCCGGCAGGAGGTAACCTTGGTAACCTGGCTACTCCTCCCAGCCAAAATGTAGGCATAGGAGAAAAAGTTATTTTTTTTCCCTTTGTCTTCCCCTGTGGTTTTAAGCCAAACCATTACACGCACTTAGAAGTGATTTCAGTGACCTCAAAAAACACAGACATTTTAGAAAATGTTTATAAACATTTGTGTAATAAACATTGGTAAAGACAAGGTATTATCTGATGGGGTATTTTATACTGCTGTCTTAATACTATCTAATGTTATTAAATCTCCTAAATAAGTTTTTCTTTAATAAAAAATATTACCTTAAATTTTTAACTTATCTATCTGTTATTAACTAAAGTCTTCATTGTACCTTGATTCTTGTTAGCACAGATCAGGCTGAAAAGACCAAAACTTTAACATCAAAGATATTCAAAGAATTGATAGTTGCGAAAATTACCTATTGAGAGCTTTGAAAACTTCAAGGCATCTGTATTCCATTTATTTGAATGGGTTTTGAAGGAATAGGTACTTTTTGATGTTCCAGGAACTTAGTTTGTAGTCTGTGAGACTCTATTGATAAAGAAACTTGCCTCCTGGGGTAGTAGTTACTTCTGAAAAGTGGACACAGGATATTTTCAGAATTTTGAACCAAATGTCCAGAGGAGATTCAGACTTCTTTAGTATAACTCAGTATTCATAGAATATCATAAGTCATTTATTGAGCTTTTTATTGCCTGAGCTTTTCTATGCATCAGCCACAAAAACAGGTCTGGCAATGATATTAGTTCTCAAAAATGTTGCACTACTTCTTCTGTTTGACAAATGAATCAAGAGGATATCTAAAAAGAACATTTTATTTTCAACATAAATTTGTACCTTACTAAAAACAGAATGTACAGGACAGTTTACTTGAACTACTTTATAAAAAGCCTCCAGTGTTTTCAAAGTAGCATTTGTATAAAAAATTTGTAGACCCCACTTGGGGAAATGGAACTGCTTGTGTTTTTTGAAGGTACTTTTCTTTTCCATGTCAGGGGTACTTCAAGAAAGATTAAATTGCTTTCACACAATAACCACAGAGAAGCAGAAAATATCTAATAAAATGTAATATGAATTGGACAAGTATCTAGAAAATAAGTTTTGATTTTATTTAACTTTGCTTCCTAATTTACTTAAGTAATTAATTATCTAAGTGTTCATTTGACACACTAGAGACATGATAGCACTAATTTAATAATCTAGCATTAATCTTCTGGCAGACTAGAAAGAAAGATGGTTTTCTCATTTTTATTCTCATTTACACAGTCTAGTAAAAACAATATTTGCTCTTAATGAGTCACTTCACTATTTAAAATATAATGAAATACAGAGGTGCCAATAATGTTCTTTCTGCATCTTTTATCTACAAAGAATTAGTATGAACAGCAGTAGATACATAAGCCTTTAAGACAGGTATCATTAAGAGGGAAAATAGAAGTGTAAAACCATACATTAAAAGTAATGCTTCCCTGTGTGGTAAAACGCAAAGTTGAAAATGCCAGCAAATTATTCATATTATTAAATTTGTATATGAATTTCCTGCTGAGTAACTCACTCAAAGATCCACTTGTGCTTAAAATACCGTGGATGTGAAGGAAGATACAATACAACTGCAATAATATAAGAGAGGACATGAGCTCATTTTCATGGAAAATGCACAATTTACTGACAACAATAAAAAAAATTATGTAGAGGCCTCTTAGTGAAACATTGAGACAAATTTTCCCCCTATTGCTGGCATGTTAATTCCTTTTTCAAGAATTCATCTTATAAAAGATAATTAAAAAAATCAAAAAATTTAGTTCATAATTCTATAAAATTCATTCCTAAGTCAAATATTCTAATAGTTTTGGTAGTAATTCACATCCTTAAACTGTGGCACTCAAATTGTTTTCAACTAGGTACAAAATCCATATAACTCTATTAAAATATTAACTCTGTATTAACTCTATTAAAATAAATATCTGAGGATTTTGCACAATTCTTGAAGAAAACCATTGGCAAAATACCATTTGTGTGCATAACTGTGAATGTTTCTAAGTGAATTCAGCATACATAAATTCAAGCTAATTTTCAATGGAATTAGTGAATTAATTCACACCTATAGTATTAGAAAGGGAATGGAAAATAGGAAATTGGTTTGTACAACAGCAAGTTCCAGTGACATTACTTTGATCATCTAAATTACATACAATATCTGAGACAGGAATAGAAACAGTGCCTTCTTTACATAATGTTTTCTCATGGCTTATCTGTAACTCTAAATTCCAGTTACACACAGTCAAATTCACAACATAAATTTATGGATTAGAAATACATATGCATCAAAATGTAATAGACATAAGCAAAAAAGCCCTTTTTTGCATAATTAAAATTCACAAAGGAAATGGCTAACCACAACAGTGAATGATCCATAAGTATAATTGTCCCCATTGGGGCAATAGAGGGTGTTATCAAGTGATGAGAGATCTAATAGAGTTGACAACAACCAAAAGAATTTATTTAACAAAGCAGTAAACCTGACAATATAATAGCAAAAAATAAAAAACTATGCTGCTCTGGGCCAGCTGTTGGGCTGTGGAGCATGAAGGAAGGAAGAAAGGCTCGCCTGTGGATGGTGCTGGTCCCACTCCAGAGCTGCTGGAAAAAACAACAGTGAAAAGGAACCCCAGAGGACCCAAGGGTGAGAGATACCATGACTCTTGTTGCCTCCAGGTGGTTCCCGGCTGACACTGCCCAAATTCCAGTAATGCTGCACTACTGATCATACTCTGCCATGTTGCAAGGGACCTGAAAAGGGGAAGCCATGCCTCTACCAGCATCAGAGGTAGCCAAAATAGGAGTCAGAACTTCAGTTCCTGCTGACTTTATAGGGTGTCTATTCTCGGGTTTTCTAGTGGCACCCTTCCAGGGCACACTGCTTCTCCATTGGACAGTGGACTGGGCACTGCCCCCTCTCTGAGACTTCACCACGAGGCAACATGATGGTGATCCCACCAAAATGCTCACAG
>VYZS01056239.1:104273-114354 GCA_013400695.1 Neodrepanis coruscans | reverse complement strand
ATGAAGTGAAAGAACACTGGGCACGCATTTGTCTCCTGCTCATGAACTGCTACCGTGAACCCTTCTAGTGGAGGTGGGTTGGATTGCAGTTCTGGGCTGTGTAAAAATCTCACTAAGCAGCTCATGGGTTTAGGAAAGTAAAGGACTTCTTTAGGAAAGTTGGGTCAAAAGCCCTCCTGAATATGCAACTTATAACACTATCACCACTGTAAGTGTAGATAAGAAACTAAAACAGAGGCCCAAGCAAAAAAATGGTCTTATGGGGAAAAGAAAAGCTAGCCCTAGTATCTGTAGGACTTGTTAGAGAGGGGACATGGAGAACCTATGGACTTCAACCAAGAATCATTGCTGAATTTGGGAATCAGACCTCTAGTGATTTCTGGGCTTGGTGTGCTGCCTCAGTGAAGGTGTTTGCCCTGGGGTTGCACACCTTTAGCTGCCAGGACTGACCCTCACCCTGAAAGGGAGGGGGAGAGAGGAACTCCTTGATACAGCCCTTGTTTCTTCTATCAAGATGAAAACATAGGCACTAGAGGGATACTTCATCAAAGGACCAGGGCATGTTGAGGTATTAATACCATCCTCACCACTGAAACTAGCCAGCCATTGCAGCTCTTGAACTCCCTGCCATAATCCCTCTAACAAACTCCTGACATCACTTATTAGGGGCCACTTTCTTCTCCAACAGCTTTTGCCACTGGAATCTCTTGCAGAAAGAATCAGAATGGGTTACAGAAACCCATGGGTAGTGCTGAGAAGGCAGTTTATGTGCTGGGAAATTCAGGATTTTTATGGACTTGTAGAAATTTCAAGCTTCTGACAGTAGTGTGAAGACTTGTTTCTGAGCTTAAAATGAGCATTGCAGTTATCAGGAGTATTTTCAGTTGAAAAATTTACATTCATCACACATATCACAGTCTATTTGTGTTGATTTTCAGCATTCTATTTACTGGCAGCATTTTTTGTTGGCTGATATTTAGCAGCTCCACCTGCTGATGCCCAACCCTACAGGATGATATGCAAGTAAAGATGATGCAAGAAATAAAAAATGGTTACTTCCTTCTTCCACTTCTTCTTCTAATTCATTTCACACACTTGGTATACTAGTGATCATTTTTTTTCACTGCTCTGTGCTGTCATTTGTCTGAGATACCTTAAAAACACTTGCCCAAGCAATGTAGTGTCACATCTGAAGGAGTTTCTCTTCCTTGGTCTCTCCAGAGGAACCTCCACCCCTTTCTAGGCAAAACACATGAGACGCTAAGGTTTAAAATTTATGGAGCCTGATTTAAAAGCCAGGATGTCTCCTGGTCTCAAGGGAAGGGAAATGACTCTTGGCTTATTTTGCAGTCACTCCTTTTTGGAGAAGGAAGTGCTAATAAGCACTCACTTGAGGCACAACAGCTTAGTACAAATGAAGGCCAAAAAGCAGATGCATAATTACTGTAGACTGGGAATAGAGGAGCCAAGAAGAACACGTGAGAAGTTTCCCTTGTGAGCTGAGCTCTACAAGCAACGCAGACCAGGAGTCATGGTAATGTCTAAGACAGGAGATACTGAACATCCAGAACTGCCCCTGGGGTCCTGCTTCCCCTCCCAGAGCAGCTCAGTTAGAGCTGGGTGCTGGGGGTGGGACCACAGTTGCAGCGTGGGAGAGGAGACAGAAAGAAGAGGCAGCAATGAGAAAAGGAAATGCCTAAAAATCATCGCAGACATTGGTAGGAGTTAGACAGGGAAAGAGCCCATCACATACCCTGCAGACACAGGAACACTTAAGTTTGAGAACAGCTCTGAAACCCCACCACACTCACTCAGGTGAAATCTCAGGTGGGATTTCAAGGCACATCCTCAGGCTCTCAGGGGCCCTCCTGGAAGAGTGTCAGAGCACTTTCCTTCTGCTGTACCCAGCACCTTCACCTTGAAATGAGTCTTTCCACAGCCCCCATGGTCAGGGCATCTCCTTGTCTGTGACAACTCTGAGTGTCCTATTCTGGTTTTCCCCCCAAAGTAACCATGTTCAAAGCCCCATGGGGCACAACACACAAAGCAACACAGACTCATATGAGGCAGTTGGAAGCCAGAAGGGGCCACTAGTTTATCTTACCTGTCGATCTGGTGACTTGGTTAGGCAAAATATCTCGGTCCTCTCAAGAGTATGGGGTCTCAGTCAAAAGTCTGGGAATGAAATTGAATGATCCTGCTGCTGTCTGATGCCTCAACAGTGGCAGAGGTGAGCTTGGGTGAGCTGTGCTTCCATGATATCAGCAGGCAACCAGCAACTCACTACTCTAGAGGAAGGCAAATGAATCCAGATCCTTGCTCTCTGGTCTGATAAAAAAAATAATTTTGACCCTCTAATGCAGTATTCACTTTGACCCGTAGTAAGTTAGAGTCAAGAGTAAAAAGGGGATGTGGCAACACTGCCTTTGCAACTGTTGCACCACTTTTCTTACTGAACTTCCACTTATTGCTCAAGCACAGTCCACGACCCTTCTGGCCAGCATTTGCCAGTGTTATACTGAATAAAAGTTCAAAGTAACTGTTAATAGTTCCCAGAAAATGTGTGACGTGAACGTAAGTAATTTCTAGAAGACCTGGTACACACAAAGCAAGCAACAAATCATTTTGTTTTCCTCATTTCTAAGGCCTTTTCTTGCTGTTTAATACTATAAGGTCTCAGAAGGAGATTTGCTGTCATGTGTTTATGTTAAAACATATTCCCACCAGATCTTTCAGAGATGATGGTCCTCTGTTGTGTCCTCATCTTACAAGAGTGAGAGAATGGCAGAACCTCAGCCTCTCCCCAACAAGCAATTAATCAATGAAGAGAGGTGTTTATACTATTGTATTTATCATTGGTAAATTCAAGAAAGATGTTAAGGAACTTGAATGTGTCCAGAGGAGGGCAACAAAGCTGGTGAAAACACTGGAGAGAATGTTCTATGAGGAGCTGAAGACCTTGGGCTCATCTACATTGGAGAAAAGGAGGCTGAGCAGTGACTTCGTTGCTCTTGGCACCTCCCTGAGGAGGGGAAGTGGAGAGGGAGGTGCTGATTCCTTCTCCCTGGGATCCAGTGATATGATGCACAGGAATGGTTCAAAGCTGCTACAGGGGAAGTTCAGACATTACAAAACATTTCTTTACTAAAAGGCTAGTCAAAAAACGGAACGAGATTCCACAGACTTGGTCGATGCCCCAAGCCTGTCAATGTTTAAAGAGGCATTTGGATAATGCCCTTAACAACATGCATTAACTTTTGGTCAGACCTGCTGTGGTCAGGCAGTTGTACTGGATGATCATTGTAAGTCCATTCCAACTGAAGTATTCTATTCTGCTCTAGTCTAGCCTGGTCTAGTCCCTTTCCTTTGTTAGAAACCTTTCCCTTAGCACTCAGCTGCTGGCAAAGGCCCCTGCTTGCCTTTCACATATGCCACAAAGTCCAGATTCTCTGGGGGACAGGTTGCTCAAACTGAGTCTTTAAGAAATGTCTGCTTGCTGAATGTGGTTTGGTGACTATGACCCATCAGCTCAACCACCTACGCTCATCCTCTGTCCAGGGGAAATGACACCTGGGAAATTCCAGTAAACCCAGCATCCTTTTATTGACTGCTTGTGGAAACACCCCACTGAATCACCCAACCCTTTGCAGACATACATGCATTTCCTACTGTTTCTCTCTGGAGAAACCAATCTGTGCACCCTTTTATAGCAAGTGATGTCTGCAGGCAGTGCAAATCAGCTAGGCAGAAGTGTCTTTTCAGGAACAATTCAATTTTCAGGTCTGTCCATTTTTGCTGTCATATTGGAAACTGGAAGCACCCTTCAGAGGGAGGTGATAAATGAACAAAAAACCCTCTTAGAATGTATAGACTCACACAGGAGCCATGAGTTTGTTTTATTGTCATATTGTGAAGAGACAGCCACATGTGTGATAACTACATTGAGGACAATTCCAGCTGGCCTTTTTCTCCATAACCTCCAGGAAGAAGGAGAGTAGAAGTCAGGTTTGGAGGGAAGAGTACTCCCCACACCATGCAACCTTGCCCTACTGTACATACTCACTTGACTAAGGAGTATTCCCAGTATCATGTAGAAAAACATCCTTTCTTGCTACAAAGCAAGACAAAACAAAGTAGAAAGTGAGATGTCAGTGGACTCCTTACTGCTAGGTTGGTTTTGCCAAGCTTCATGTTGTTTGCTTATATTGCACCTTCGCTAGCAGGACTCAAAAGCATCTCCAGCCCCCTTGTTCAGTTCTCTTCCAGGTAAAATCACCCACCCACAGTGACAAAGTAATTTCTTAACCTGCTATCTGACAATCAGCATCAATAAGCATCCTCATCCTGAATGTCAGAGATCATTTTCCAGCTACAGCATCATTTCATTGATCCTCCTTTACACACTCTGGGATCTTCATGCCCTCCTACTGCCTTAGCACAACCCATTTGGGTATCAAATGCAAGATTGCTTTCCTGATTGCATGTCACACCACCTTCCATCTTTCTGTGAAGGAGCTAGACTTTTCTTGTCACCCCACCAGATAGAAAGCATCTCTAGACATTGTTGGCACCACTTCCCAGAGCAGTCTTCCATCCCGTGGGCAGACTTGGGGTTTGCTTGAGATGGAGAGCTTGCAGCCATGCCAGGATTTCCAGGTAGCATTTGCCAGAGCATATGTAGTTTAAGTGAACAGAAATGTAAAGAACATGCTTACTATCCCTACCCTTTGCTAGCCAAGTTCTGCACATGTTCCCCAGTAAAATTCCCAAACGAGGTAAAGGCATTTAACTCATCATCATGATAGACTTCGCCCCTAGACAGAAGCGTGTCCAGACAGATGACAAACACTCTATCTAAGCTAATATGGATGACCAAAATCTGCCACTGCAGCACAGCTGCTTTGGACTGGAACACAGCAGCTTTCCCAAGCCAGGAGTGTTATATAACCATTGCCTAGAAAGGAAGAAATCAACAAAACTTCTCTAGTTTAAATTGCAGCAGAAAATTAAGTAAGTAAAAAGTGGACTGGCCAATGACATTCAGACTCCAACAGCTGGGAATGGGAGATCCTGGCAGTTCTAGTGGCCACAAGCCACCAGGAAATTAAAAGTAGCTTTCTGTTTGGGAGGCTGGAAGCCAACAACACCATGGCCTCTACTAGCACTGAATTAGTCCTAGGTTGACCCAACTTGACAGCACTTCCTGCAACATCTGGATATTCTTTGGATGTCTCTGCCAAGTTGCAGCTTGTTCCAGGCCTGCTGAGTTCATGTGACCTGAAAACAGACATCTGCCTGGGAGCTGGCAGCATCAAAGGCAAGAACTGTACTGAGAGCTTGGTTATCCCTTTGCCAGCACTCACCTGTGCATCTGCACAGCCCAGGCACAGGTCACCACGGATAGTCCAGGGCTGACTGGCAACAGCAGCCTCACTGCTATGCCCATTGCAAGGCTGCACAGGAACAGAGAGGTCTTGTCCCCATCCCTGGGAGCTCTGACCAGGATGGTGGCACATGCAGAACAGCCTGCCTCCAAAGCAAACTCCAACAGGATCTGCTTGCAGGGAGGGATTTGCCCTCCATTACACAAGCTGATGGTACAGGATGGTGAGTCATCCCACCTTGGAGGGCAACTGAGTGAACATGGCTCCCCAAGAGACACACTCCTCTGTCTTTACCAACCCATTCCCTACAATGCCTTGGGCCAAGCTTGCCCAAGGGCACTAACTCCAGAAGAATATTCCCTATCTCTTGTGCAAAATTCCATCCAAGCGGGGTGCTTTTCTATTGATCCACTTCAAATTTTGATGCCCTGTGCAAACCACAAGGCATCTGTATTGTCACGAAAGAACAGATCTGACTTGAAAAAAATCATCCTCTCTCAGCAAGGTCCTACAGGGCACACAGATGCATAAGGACATGAGTGAATTCTGCAGTCCTCAGTGGCAGCCATGGCAGTGGGTCGCAGTGTCTGGCAGAGGTGCCCGTGCTGACAGTGGCACGGTGGGTGACAGGTATTACAGGTCTTTCCTCAACAGCACAGCTGCCTGTGCTAAGCTGAATTTTTGAAAAAGAAAGCAAAGCCGTGGTGTAGTGTTTTTGTGCATGTGGAGGGTGTGCCGTGGAGCCAGAGTGTCTGGGACAACCGCGGTCAGAGGAAGCTGCTGTGGCCGCTTGTGGAGGAGGAAGTTGGAGTCCCAAGGCTGGAGGCACAGTGAGTGCTGGTTTTGCTGGAGTGCAGGGGAGGTGGCGGGGGGAGTTGGAGAAGGGAGTCTGGCCTAAGAAAAGAGCACGGAAGGAAGAGGCTTGGAAAGTGCACTGCTGCTGTGGACATGGAGGAGAGGGCTGGGAAAGGAGGTTGTCACTACAGAGAGGAGGACACAGCTTTTGTGAGATGTGGGAGAAAACGGCTGAGGTTTTGAGATTGAGGGAGTGGAAGGAGCAGAGGCAACGTCAGGCAGACACAGCTGAGTGAGGTGGAGAACTGCTTCCAAATGCAAAATAATCCAGGAAATGGTGGCTGGAACTGGAGTGTAAAAACCAAGTGGACTGGGAGATATGGAAAATGTCACTAGTGACCAAAAGTCGTAATTTAGAGCTGACATAAAGGCTGGGGCTGAAATGTATGTGAAACGAAAGGCATCCTGGGGCAGTCAAGGTGAATAAAAAACAAAACTTTGCCCTAAGGTATCTGTAGCAAACATGCAATCAGTCTTTGTATACTCATGGCTTCATCTTACCATCATTTTTTGTTTTGCTCAGTTAAAACCCTTAAGCTTTACCTGGCACCATTTAAATCCAATGAAGGGAGCAGAAGAGCAGGGAATGGGCATATGTTTTTCTGCTGGAAAATCCCCAAGAGCCTGTACACAAGCAGAGAGCAGACCAAAGTCACGCAGTCAGGAGTAGGCTGGAAATATCCAGCAGTACGTGAAGCACATCACTGGCATGCTCTGTAGGCATCTCCTCCACTGCATGGAGAAGCCAAGCCAGCAAATAGTGTACACAGCCCCAAGGGCAATGGCAACTAGCCATGGTGCAATGTCAGGGCAGGATTTCTAGGGGAGTTGGGGCAGGAGAAGAGGTCTGCTATGTCTTAGCCACACAGGACAGCTCCCCATAAAGGAGTCAGGTAATGATACTTTCTGGGTGTGGGTTTTACCAGTCAGTTCTGCTAAACTATATCAAAACGTGTGTGTCCAAAGCAGGGAGACAAAGCTGGTGAAGGGTCTGGAGCACAAGTCTGATTAGGAGTTGCTGAGGAAGCAGGGATTGTTCAGCCTGGAGAACAGTAGGCTCACAGGGGGCCTCATCACTGTCTACAGCTATCTGAAAGGAGGTTGTAGCCAGTTGGAGTTCAGCCTCTTCTGCCAGGTAAAAAGCAATGGTAAGAGGAAACAGCCTCAAGTTGTGCATAGTGATATTCAGTTTGGATATCAGGAAAAATTTCTTAATTGAAAGGATGGTCAAGCATTGGAACAGGCTGCCTAGGGAAATGGTTGAGTTACCATCCCCAAAAGTACTTAAAAGATGTGAAGATGTGGCACTTAGTGACATGGTTTAGTGGCAGACTTGGCAGCACTGAGTTAATGGTTGGGCTCAGTGATCTTAAAGGTCTTTTGCCTTGTTAATGATTCTGGGCTGCCCAGCCCAGGACTAAAAAGTGTGTATGCTGTTGTGTCCTAACACTTGTATCCTTTTGAATGTACCCTGGAGAAGTCCTAATCAACTACAGATTGAGTCAACTTCTTACCCAAGGGAAGTACAGCATTTAGCAACAGCCTAAAGTGGAGCTGGTAGCACCAAGTCTTTGCTCCCCAGTGCACAGCAGTCCCTTAGTTTATGCTGCTTGGTTTCTGGCACTCACTGCTGTCAAGAGGTTTGCAGAAACGGAGAAGGGAGATGGCTGATACTGAAGTTCAGCAGTGTCAGGACCGATCTGCAGAAATGCTGTTTGGCTCAGAATGGCTGGAGTCCAGCAGATCTGTGTAAATAAAAAAAGTGTGCCTTGCTGATGTGGTTTGTAACTCCTGGGCTGCGGGCAGAGTTTCTCGTATTGGTATCTGAAGTGTACCCAGCAAGTTTTAAAAACAACTAACTCCAAGAACAAACATAGAGGCAGAGCCGAGCTGCCCAGGGCTGCATGTCTTGTGACTGGAGACTCTGGAGTATAATAAAACACGAGATGCAACTGTGGCTGGGCTGTTACAACATCTTCTGTAGACACCCTTTATGCCTGCTGTAGTTGAGGTCCTTTTGCTGCTTTTCCCTGCAAGCTAATGAGGTTTCTCTCTCCTTAAAGTGGAGACAAGTAATCACAGAAATAATAGGAGTGCAGCACATCTGAGTGCCCTCCCCTTCTGCCAAGTGTTTGTTGGAAGTGGCCAAAATGATCAAAAATTGACCTGGAGGGAAAAAGAATGATACAGACATATTTGCAAATCCCGACTAAAGAAACTGAATGAAACAAAGCTACAAAATTTTAACATCTTTTTAGTTAAGTAGAGTTTTACTAAGGTGTGGCATGTATTGTGGCTAGCACATACAGAATTTAGATGTATTAAATATTTCTAAAATTATATGGCACTCTGTTGTGTGTTATTATATGTCTATTTGGGGTTTTTACCTGCAACAGTCCTGACAATTAAGTCCATATAATTCTTGCTAAATCATCCTGCAAGCTCAGAATTGTGGTCTATGCTTCAGCAAAGAGAAGAGCTGAGATCCATGAAGATGAACTTGCTGAAACTAGAAAACATGTAGCACCTGCATTCTCCCATCACGCATGAGAGAACAGACACTGTTTTTTCCCAGCAGCATTCTCCCTAAGAGCGTCTGCAATATTTGTACTGGATACATGCAGCCTGTGAAAGGAAATGACAGTGCACAGGGACTGAAGTTATAATAGCAATAATAGCAATAGAATAGTATAGAATGTAATAGCAATAGAAAGTGTGCAAAAATGGCTTCCTGCGAACAAGATCTAAGTTCACCATTTCTGCTCCTGATGAGAATCACCTTAGGCAGTTCTGGATGTCTTCTTGTGACCTGGAACATGTTAAAATTAATCACAAGCAACAAGAGCTTTACAGGTTCTGCTGATTTGATTAGAAAAGCAAAGTATATCCTGTCTTGTTTCATGATTCAGCTCTGTAATTGGTGGTTTCTGTTCTGATGGCAAGAATCACCATGGTAGTAGAGATGCAGAAATAGTAAGCCGCTGTTCAGATTCCCAGCCTGATCTTTACTGTCCGAGTTGTAAACCTGAAACTTGTAAAAAATAAAAGCTGTATCATCTTTCTTAGCACACAGGGAATTTATAGACCATAATATACAATTACCCTACAGCGTATATTCCTTTCTTTAGTAAGTCTGTCACTAGAACTTTCCATTAAATATGGAAAATTTCATTTAAATGGATTAAATATTTGTCATAGAAAAATACTGGCAAATACATATACATATATGTATATATACATATTTGTGTGTATATATATGTACATACCCACATATATACACACCTAAAAGCACACATACATTTTTTCATAGGTTGGCCATTTCCCACTGCACAAGCCTTCTGTTAGTGGTGGGTGCAGGTGTTTACTTGCTAAAAATAGTATATACATGATGTTCAGGCAATGATTCTTATCATCCCTGCCTGCCAATGGCTGCATCCCCCCAAGTATCACCAAGATTTTGCAACCTGCCTGCATAGCTGAAAATAAAGACCTTGATTAGGAAAAGTTACCCTGGCCTACTTAGTCTTAGACACCTTTCTTCCTTCTTTCAGTCTGAAATCTGCTTTCTCTGAGGCAGGGACGAAAAACCAATGGAAAACCAGTAAAGGATGAGGAATGCACTCCATACAGAAATCCAAAGAGATATAAAGATAGGGCTTGTGTTTCATCTTTAAGCATGAGGTAAGAGTGTGGCCATGAAATACCATTATCAAAACCTGAACCTTTTTTTCTCTTACAGCAGCCTTTCCTCAAGGAACCTGACAGTCAGGTCTAGAAAGTAAAGCCGAGTATATCCAGAAAGGAGTTTTTATATCTATAGACTCAATGCACACGACTGACAG
>VYZS01056239.1:26135-91795 GCA_013400695.1 Neodrepanis coruscans | reverse complement strand
ACAGCATAGCTGTATCAGATACAGAGCTCCTGCCACTAGTACACACAGCTACTTCTGGGGTCTCTGCCAATGCACCCATTCCAGCACAGCCTCTGAAGGAAAAACTCAGCTTCCATCACTGCTTATCCTGTCTGTTCCTGTTTAGTTTCGTATCTCTACACTGGCTCCAAAATGTGCATTTATCTAAAATAAAATTGGAGCTTTGGATTTCACTTAGCTTGTGAAATTTGGTCCTACCCACTTTTAATTTGCTTCATTTTTTATATATGTGTATACATGCATATATATACATGTGCACTCACACATACACAGAAACACACAATATCAAAGACAGAATATAAGTTTTTTCTAATGTTTTCCAGGTGGTTTTCAGGTCCAACAGCTGAGATTCTTCTTTTTCTTTCTAAAGTACTAAGAGGATAAATATTGCCATTTAAAAAATAAACTTCCTCAAAATTGTCTTTTCTGTTCTGAAAGACCATCTTGTTCTTTAGGTGATTTATGATATCAAACTGTATCTACACGTGTATTGTTCAGAGTGTTCAGCAAACAAGACATGAGTGTTTGAAATACTTCAGGGCAGGAAGACGCACAAAACATTAAAACAGTCTCCCAGTTCTAGTATGGGCACTTAAAATTCAGCGTCTTCTTTCCCGTTAATACATCTCATGCTGTCATTGCCTCTTCATTTCCACATAAATGAGTACTGACAGGACAGCTAAGCAAGGCATTTGCTGTGCAGAGACAAAAAACAGCTTAAGCTGAGTACATTCCCACTTTTTAAAGTGTTAGACCATGGGCCAGGTGGGGCAAAATTGTTACATTCTTCTTATTTGAGGGAATGTTTGCTTGATGCTCAGACACAATTCCTACCAGATCATTGCAGGCTGAAAATATGTGAACATGGGCCAAGTAAAATGCAAAAGCATGATGAATGTTGGGGAACTGGTGTATCATGACCATGGAAAACACTATTTGGTGGCAGAGTTGGGTCAGCTCTTTCCTAGTTAAGTCCAAAGGGTTCCTGCCAGACTGAGGGCACCATGGACCTGCTGCATGAGGAAAAGAGTGTTTCTGTTTTAAGGGGCTGGGACTGGAAATTCTTCAGAGAGAAGAGCTCTGAGAGTATTACCCACAGCCGGAGGGTTCCTGGGCAAAAGGGGAGAGCAAAACCACTCTTCTATAAGACCAGCTGTGTCAGGGAGAAAGTGAGCCAGTGGGGAAGAGAGGTAAGAAGAAGAAGAGTAAAAGAAGAGCTGGTAACTTGGTTAGAGAACCAAGAAATAATTTAGGCTGGGAGGCACCTCTGGAGACAACACAGTCCAACTCTGACTTGGACTAAGATCAACTTACTCAGGGACTTGTCCAGTCTAGTCTTGAACACCTCAAGGATGGGAAATCCCACAACCTCTCTGGGTGACTTGTGCGATATTTGACCTCTGTCATGGTAAAAAATTTTTTGGCCTTATATCTCACTGGAATTTTCCGTGTTCCAGCTTGTGACATTATAGGGCACATTCCTGCTTGCACCTTTTGTTTATGAATTCATGTAATCCCTTGGCCCTACTGACATCCCTTGCCTCCACAGCCTTGTAAAACAACAAACTCCCCAGTGCAAGAAAGATTCTGGTTCAAAGGCTAATCCTAATGGCCTAACCCAAAAATAGTGGTGGTAGGGAGGTGGAAAACAGATAACTCCCTCTTCACATACCTTCTCCCCCCGTTAAGACTCATTTTTCCATCATAACCTATTTTCTAGGTTGGGGTTCTGGGACTAACAGTTCCACAAGCATTTGATTTGCCTGAAGAATATTGTAAAGGTTATTAATTTCATCAGTGGCTGATTTGCATAAATTTGTTCAGCCAGCACTACAATAGCTCTTTCTGGCCAAGTCTGAATGAGTTATACATCTAATATTATATTCCTCACACACATTATATGTGAATTATCTACGTGCACATGAACTCACACATACATTCATCACTTTGATACATCCTTTCATGTCAGGTATGTGAATTATTTTGTTTATAAGAAACAAAGTTCCCTCCCTGTGCCAGGATTAAGAAGACCTGCGTTCCTTTCCTGGCTCTCCTTGGGATCCCATGTGATCTGGCCAAGTCATTTCATGTCTCTGTGCCTCTGCCTCCCATCTGGAGAACAGAGGCAGCACTTCAGAGGAAACAGTGTGGTTCACTTTCATCGGAGCTGCAGCCCAGAGATGCTGAGTGGTAAGAGTGGGGATATGTCATTATCTGCAGAACAATGGCAATTCTGACATTCCTAATGCCATGACAATATGAATATTCAAAATAGCAGGGCCTTTGTTAGAGATCCTGATTAATCAGTGATTAATATCTCTGCCATTTCCTGTAAGCTTAGAATAACCTGAGCTATGCTCTTATCTAAAGAAAAGGGAAAAAGAGAGGGGAAAAAGATAGCGCTTGAGTGTATTGGTACATGGACTTCAATCGTGTCTACAAACAAAGGCAGGAGCCTCAATTATGAACAAACACCGGTTCCCAAAACAGCCTTATTCCTGTGACATTTACGCTGCTCAGGTTCATGTACTTAACACTCAGCTCCAGGAAACCTCCCTGATTCTCAAGTGCTGCTGGTGTAAAGTGTCAAATCCACCAAACTCTGGGATGACAATTACACACTGCAGCTATTTTCATCTTTCTCTTGTGGACACGCTGTGCCTCTTAGCTGATCCAGCTTGGCAAAACTCTCCTTTGAGCCACAAAGTGCATGGAAGACCCACATTACACCATGTCATAATATCTGTCCCTAATTAAGTTGTTTCAACAAGAATGCATCTTTGAAGGACACACATATTTTAGTGGAAAATTAAATTATTAAGCACAGTGTTTGGAATGTTTCTATTTCATTGGAACATCTGAAGTTAGCTTTACCATCAAAGCAAGTAGATCACACAATTGCATTCAAGCAGCTGGACATGGTACATCTCCAGCACACCTTCTCACCCCATTATGTGGCTCAGGCAGAAGAATTTTGCCCTCAAATTCTTTTTATGCACACATATAGTACGTATTTTCTTACTTGGCAAAGCTTAATTGCATACAGTTTCTCCACATTGAATTACGTCTCTAGGATTTAACTCAAAGGCCCATTTAGAAAATATAAATGCAATGTTGACCTCAAAGGACAAACCCTACACTTTCATCAAGGCAAAATGTAGAAACTACTTAACTATGGCCAAACAAGGGCCAGAGCACTAGCAACATATAACATATAGACCAGAAAAGGTCTAGATTTGACAGACAGACATGTCCCCTTCAACCAAGGACCTAAGAAAAGAATCTAGCTCAGCATCTGGAATAATCAAATTCAAGAGCTGGCGTGCAAATTTCATTCATACCTAAGCCCTGTAAATAAGATGGATCTGAAGATGTGTGTTTCTAAGAGGACACTTAAGCAAAGATAAGCAGTTAAGTACTCACAGCTTTGCTTGTGTCAATGTTATCTGCAGATACTCTTTTTCCATAACATCTGAGTGACTTTTTAGTGTTTAGATAATATGTTCCTTAAATGCATCCTATATACATGCACTGTGAATGGCTCTACCACTGATAATATAAATTTCATTGTTTAATAAAAGTATTATTCCTTGCAGGATTCTTTTTTCTGATTTTTTTTTTTTTTTTTGTTGAATAGAGTATTTCAGCAATGGCTTTTCCATCACTGCTGCACTAGACTTCTCTGTCTGCTGAGAAAGGTGGTGGCTCTGTTTTGGTAGCAGGGAGGGAATTTTCTTTCCAGAAACCTCACATTTGCAATTCTTAAGAAGGTCAGGGATGAGGACTAAATTTTAAACAGATGTAGTCTTTGTTTCCCTGTTAAAAACAGCCAGCCAGATGCCTCTGGGTTCTCCAGGCCAGGAATGTTCTGGGATCTGAGGGAAATTTGGGTATCCTGGTTGCTTATGTTTTTCTTCATGAGGAATCACTACCAGCAATGGCCAAAGTTAAATTCCCTGTTTTCATTTCAAGTCCATCTTTCTCCACCACTCTTGGAAAAATCTCCATCTCCCCTGTCCTTAGTGCTCTACTGACCATGTTTCCTTCCACTTTTACTGTATGATCCCAACTCTACCATCTGCTCTTCTGTAAATTCAACTTTCAAGCCCATCCTTGCTCCAGGTTTCGACATCTTTGCTTCCCTTACCTACATTGAAAAATGATGCAAGAATCACCTCCTGTCTATTGCCCTTTTGGCCATCTTCTTTCAAAGGCAACCAGTGGGCTGGGAAGGGAGGACAGGATCAGTGACTGCAGGATTCCATGGCAGAGGGACGAGGTGTGCTCACGCTGCTGCTGGGGAGTGGGAGCATCAACACATTTCAGGGCTTGTGATCATGGCACTGGAGAGATTTCACTTCACCCTTTGGAAAGGGTACACAACTCATAGCAGAGACAAGGTCTGTCAGTCCTCTTCTGTAGCAAAGGTTGTCCTGTTTCAAGTACTAAATCTCACTTGCAAGGGATTTGAGGGTGTTGCTCTTCCTCCCTCATCTCAGCATTGTCTCCTGCCTGAATCTAAGTGCCAGCACATAGCATTGACTATTTTCTCCTTACCTGATGCTAGCTGAATGGCTTTTGAAAACATGGGATAAATAAACATATATCTATAGCTATAGCTAAAAATATGTATCATTCTCAAATAGTCTTAAGTATTGCAGCAACAAAAACAACAATAGATTTTTTTCTTAATTTAATCATATTACTTCTAGCATCTGAAAACTTTAACAAGATCTGCAGTAAGCCCTGTATGAAGATGAATATATAGAGGGATATATATATTGCTTTTTCAAGCAATTTACAGACAAAGTACAGAAGAAGGGAAATGCACACAGCAGTGATGGGAAATTGAGAAATAGGAGAAATGCAGGCACTCATGAAGGTCAAACAGGAAGCTTGTGGCAGAGCTTGGTAGAGACTGCACAATACTCAGGCAGCAGTCCAGGCCTTTGCCAAGCAACTATCCACCTTTTTAAAATATTCATGGAAGAACAACAGGCTTGTGCAATGCTCCACAAAGAAGTCAGAAAAAATGACCAGTCATTATCCTACAGTAGGGCAGATTGCAAAAACCAAATTTGAGGGGTTATTATCTGCTGGTAGAAAATTGTAGATATTGCCAAATACTAATTTCAAAATTTTTTGGTTAGAAAATTTTTTCTCACTTAGAAAAAGTGAGAAATTGTATTCACAGCTTCAAGCATTGCAGCAGATTCTGTCTAGTGCAGTTAAACTGGCCATGTCTGCAATCCAGGATTTATATGTCACTGTTTTATCAGATTTCCAGAGACATCTAATGTCTCTTTCTGCTGCCAGTAAAACCAGATGCAGAAGAATCCTTGTGTGTTTATTTAGCACAAAACTGTTAATGCCTGGGAGTAGCATACCCCGGGGTGTGGCTTCCCTGTCTTGCACGCAGAAATCAGCGCTAAGAGACCAGAATTGAAACAGACTGAAGCAGAAGTGCAACAGACTGACCTTGGTGGCAGCAGAGTGGGAAAAATGTTGTGAAAATCTGGACACAGAAGCCAGGTCAAGGCTGATTTTTCCCCCTTGAAATTCAAAGGTACTTGATGCAAAGCATTAATATAAGTAAGTTCTTTGCTTTCCGTTTCCTTAAGGAAACAAACTTTCAGGCTGCAGGCAGTCCTTTTCATCTCAACTTGAAGGGGAGAAAAAAAAAATCCTGGGTTGTTCTTTTCAATGTAGAACTTTTTGCATAACTTCATTAAGACAAAACAAGATGCCATTATAGATTAAAGTAAAGTCTTCTGTTAAGCAAGAGGTTAAACGAGTTTTTAAATGCACCTCCTGCTTCATCTCCTGCTAATCCTGATTTCCTGATAGGTTGGAGGTACAGTCTTTTCCTCTGGGTCTATACTTGGGTCATTTTGAGTCTGAGCATCCCTGGTTAAAAACCAGTCTGGCACCTGCAGCACTAACCTTGGGCAAAAAGAGATTGTTGCCCCAAGATGCTTTTTGTGAGAAAAGTATGATCTCAGTGGAGTTATCTCCTCTCTCACCCTCACAAAACTCTTTATCAACAAAAGGCAATGCACCCAGAGCTGTCCTGCAGCACACAAACCAGGAAGCACAGAGGACTGAAACATCCACGGCAGAAGGGCCGTCATTACCCTATTTACAACACTTCATTTTTCTCTGCTCCAGTGTTAGGAAGGCAGACACACACCCAGCAAAGTCCTTGGCTGGGAGAAACTGTGTGCTTGTTCCTACCTTTTATCAGGAAATGTTCATGACCAATAAAGGCCGCATCCTTACCAGTGTTAAAGTCACCTTTAAAGCAATAAAACTCCTCACTCTGCCTCTGAAGAAGCAGCAGTAATCTCTGATAAGTGGGAATGGAGGAGAAGAGCATTTTATGTTCTCATGGTTCCTTGGCTCACTCCAGCACTGTTTGATTAACTGGGAGCAAGATTTATGTGCTATAAAGTGCTCTGGGGAGGCTGCTGATGCCAAAGCACTGCACCTGGGTTTTGAAAGCCTCTCTAAAGTGATGAGAATATCTGTGTATTCTCATCTAGGATAAGAAAGTCCCCCTGAAAACAAAAAATGACTACTCCTTTTTGGCAAAACAGCAGAGAGTAAATTCACCTAGGAGGTAGATTTGCAAAGATACCATCAACCACTAAATGGCCTGGTCCCACAGCAATTGGATTTGAGGTAGCATTTCATGGCCATTTACCCCTGGGGAGAGGTGGCCCCTTACCTCTGATTAGTTTGGATTCTTCCATACGTGAAAGATTAAAGAAATATCCCATTAAATTATTTCAGGATTGTTATTGTTTTTTATTCTTAAATTATTCTACTCAGTATAATCCCAAGGAAACTTGCTTCAGAAGACAAAGGAGTTCAGTGTCTCTTAATGGTTACTGGAGTCACATTCTTGTGCAACATCTGCCTTTAATATGATTACTAGGGAATGAGCACACCAGGAGGACGAGCAATGTAACCGGGGATGTTATCAGTCTCTCAACAGACTTGGAAATTGATTTTCATCAAGTATTGTTTAAAACTATTGTGCAGAGCATTGAAATTGGCCCATTTTACAAATAATTATGCCGTGGTGATGATGTTTTCACCCCTTTTAGAAGCCAGCAACACTCTGCAAGATCTGTGTGTTGTGCAGGCTTTGTCTGCAAATGACATCCAGTCTGTGTGACTTCTGCAAGCTCTGACTGAGAGGAGGCTGTTCAAGGGGATGTGTTAACACTGATTCCCACTGAGCAAGGTTTCTTTCAGAAATGTGATCACCAGTAACTGCCGCATTTGGGAAGTGGGAAGATGTTAATTTAAATAGAAAAGATCCAGCCTAGGGAATTTGTTTCCCCTCATGGTCACCTCTGTACTCTCATGCTTCCATGCCAGTGTTTTCTAGTGCAACTTTAGAGCCCCATGCCTGGACAGCCAGGGGGCACAGCTGCCTGCTCACAGAGAGGGCAGGGCTCTTGGTGGTACCCAAGGAGGTGCTGGCTGAGTGGCAGAGTATTGGGAGATGAAGAGGGTTTGGGCTATAAGAAGGTGCCTTGGAAGTAGTTGAAGGTCTTTGAATTTGAAGTGGAAAAAAATAGTTGCTTTTCAACATTATTAGGGGTCTCACTTTTGGCTCATACTGAGGAACCTGCAGTCTCTGCCTCATTACAATAAATACTGAATAGCAACTAGCAAGACTTTTATCTTCTAGCCTTTTTGTGGCAAGGTACTGCCATTACTTGCTACTGATCCCTCAGACAGACAGAGAGGCAGCAGTACCCTCTGAACCTCCCACCTCTGTACTCATGCCAAACCCTTCAACCACACAAGGTACAAAGTTTGCATTCCGTCTTTGAAGCAAAAACAGTATCTTCAGGGCTTCACGTGGATTAGGTCATTAGATCTCTCCTGCTGGACAGGAACTCCCTGAAGGAATGCAAGGAAGCAAACCCTGTTTCATCAACTTTGAAAGAAGTCAAAAGCCATGTTTTTAACTCCCACTTGATCCTTCCAATTACTCAACCTGGTTCAAACCTATAGAAGACTTGAGGAAAAGAGAAGCTATGGTTCTGCACGCAATTTGAAGAGACCCTTTGTTCCAACCAAGTGGTATTTCACTCTGACAAATGGCTGGTCTGCAAGTGCCCACAACTACTTGACTTGTTTCTGTGTGTCCAGGCTCCCTGGGACTTGATGTTCATGTGAACAATGAGGACATAATTTCTCCAAAGGTCAGGCACTTCCTGGCACTTACGTGTACTGGATGCCTTGCACTTGCTGCTCATTGCACAGAGTTCACTGCTAGGTGATGCCTATTCCTTTGGAAATGCCTGCAGCCATCTCCAGCCTGTCATCTGAAGGCCTTCTGATGACCTCACCTGTCATCTGAAAGGTTTTCCTGGCATGATGGAGGAGAAAGGCAAACCACGTTTACCTTCATTGGCTCCAGACCTTTGCAAGTTCTCCTTGTAGGAGCAGAGATAATTTGGTAGCAGGATCACAAATTCTGGTAGACCCCATGGAAAAAATCAGTCGATAGCATGGGCACTTCTGTTTTGTTTTCTTTCCAAAGGGGTTCTCCAGCACAGAGCTTGTTCAGCAGTCTCTGGAGGCATCATTCTGTCCTCCTTCTGAGGCTGAAGAAAGCCTGCAGAAGAAGTTTTACAGATTCATATGTAACCAGCTGATGCTAAGTTGGAGTGATCCAATCCAACATTGTTCCATTACCATGAAGTCTTGAGGAGTTAAATGTGCTCTAGGAGGAGATGATTGATCTGGAAAAGAGACATTTCAGATGATGAGATGATGAAATCAGTAGTGCAGTCTGTGCATGTGATACTCCTCTTCTGTTAACAAGCTATTCGTGAAATTGGATCTACATCCATACAGATATGTATGTAAATTAATCTCCTAATTGGCCTGTAAATGGGATGTTGTAACTATCTAAAAATGAGACATAGTGCATGCTGAGGAGTGCAAGGATTTTATCTGGAGACTTATTTGTAAAATGCTGACACTTAAATTAAATATACTTCTTATTTTTTGTAACCTGGATGCCCAGCTTGGGGCAAATTGTGATGCTGCTGATGGAGCTCCAGCAGCACCGATCCACAGAGGACCCAACCCAAGCAGAACAGTATGAACACCGATTGCTCTTGTTTCCTTGTGAAAACTAGTGTGATTCCTTTCTCTGATGAAATGCCAAACCCATCTTCCAGGATTCCAGCTTGCATAGTATAAATCTGTACAGTATTCTCCACTGATGGTGATTTATGAATCTTTTACAAGAGGGAGTTTAACTGGTGCTAGAGAGCTTGATTTCTTGAACCTCAGACCAAATCTCCATGTACACAGAGAAGGAGGCTATAAATAATTCCTGTAGTGTTTTATAAACGATTCTAAGTAGCAAATATCATCTGTTAACTTTATTTGCAATTGGTATATGCAGCTAAGGGAAACAAATGAACTGCTGCTGAATTAATTCACAGCCCATCCAGAAACTTTTTTGCACTTTGTCTGGAAAGTTTCCAGGCAGCAGAGCAGCTGGCATGCAAAAAGTGGGTGGCTTCCTAGGAAAGGAGGTTGGCTTTTTTTAAAATATAATTTGTTTACAAAAATACCCACCTTTGGTGAGTTTTAATTCTGCCTGGAGTAGTTCATTTTAAAGGGAACATGTTGATTCAGACTGTCTGTTGTTTATCACCGAAGGGGCAAGCTATGAGACACTGAGAAGATGCAGCCCATTCCTCTCAATATTCTCCTTAGGGTGAGAAAACCTCCTGGAGGTGTCCACCTCTTTCCTCTGCCACAGATGGGAATAAAGCAATTCCTCTAAACAATGATCCCTGGGAGAGCAGGAATATGGCATGATGATTTGAGGGTTTTCTGGTGGCTGAAACTGAAGGCAGACTCTGTGAGTGCCTCTCCCATGGGCTAGTGGGCAGACCTCTGCTGGGCTGCAGGCAGTTCCTGTCTAGGGGAGAGCTTTATAAATAATCTTCCCTATTTTCTAGGAATGTGCTGGATTTCTTACACCAGTTATCCCACTGTGTGGAAACAACAAAAAGAATTTTCTAAAATGCTCCATCTCAAGAAAAACACTTCTCCCAAAAAATGTAGCTACAAAAATTCTCCTTTGTCTCTTCTGTACAAGTTTTTTTGCTGTTGCATGTCCAGGTCAGGCCCTCCATCATACATGCTGCAGGATGTGCAGGATGTGGCCTGGAGCCCTCCAGCTTCCATAGCCCTGAGCTCACACTTGTTCCAGCAGCAATAACAACACTGCTAATAAGGATAATGACTGCAGAGCTGTAAGAGTATGTTTTCACAGGTGATGTAACTTTTCTTGATATGGAGATACCTCTCAAACCCCTTCAGCTATACTTTTTATTACACTCCATTTTCTTTTATCTTTTTTTTTTTTTTTCCCTTTAAATGCACTTCTGGTTCTGGTATAAAACAGCTGACACATACATAGACAGACAAGTTTCCACAAGCAATTAAAACTTTGGATGCAGACACTGGTGTCCTATAAATGACATTTCTTTTGAGGAAGGGAAGAAACACAATGGGAAAGAAACTGTTTTAACTTTTAAAACAACAACAATAAAAGTTTGAAATAATTTCCTAGAAGAGATAATAATTAAGATGCAAATCACCACATTAAGTACAATTTAAAACCTTCATCAGTAATAAAAATCAAACAAAATGTCTTGAAAACCTGGGAAGGCTAAACAGACCCTCAGCAGTATGGGGATGAAGGTGGCACTGGAGGAAAGAAGGCACACTTGCCATGCCTGGTCCTTGCGCAGTGCAAATGGGCACGGCAACGCTGCTATTTAGGATGCTTGGAAGTGTTCGACTAAAGGGTGGTCTTGGCTGCAGTGGCTGGAGCAGCTCCACTAACTTCAGCTAGAAATGCTACTCCAAGTTTTGCCATGCTTGTGGATGGTGGGAGTTTGGTCTGTCTGTCCTGGAGCCACTCTGCAGGCACACCTTCCCACTTCCCTGCAGGAGCATGTACTGCATCGCTGTAACACATCGCCTGCTGCTGCTGAAGCAGCAAGGGGAAAATTGCACATGTGATTAATGCTTGATATTTTTATGGATGTTCATAAGGCACCACTTTCTGTGACCACAGGAATTCAAAGCTTAGTCAGGATGTTGGATCTAAAATGTTTGCATTGTGTTCTTTTGCTTTTGAAAACAGAAAGCAAAATCCTTATTCCTTTACATATAGAAAGAAATATGCTCCTGAGGAACTATTGGAGGGTGTAACATAGAGCAGGATCCCTTCCCGTTCCAACCCAGAGGTGGTGCTGAAGTGGCTGCCCTGGCAGTAACGAGGTGGTTCCCTATCATCCTGGGATGAAGGAGAGCAGCATGGAGCTGCAGCCTGCCAAGAAGTCCATCAGTAAGGCTATGTGCCTCTAAGCCTCCTTGTGGACATACGACACAGCTTTCTAGGGCCGCTGGGGTTTGCACCCTCTGTTTGGCACCATTGCTGGTGCTTGCAGGAAGCACTCGAGACAGCGTGGGCAGAGAGGGAAGGCATGGCCACCACCAATGAGGCTGGAAATGTGCCCCAGCATGCCAGGCCTAGGCACACTGCCAGGCTGGGGCTCACTGGGGCCATGGGGGCTGGCTGGGAAACTCATGGGAAGTGCTACAACATCACACCAGGATGTACCAAAGCAATCCCACATCCAACTCCCACCTCTTCTTGGAGGGCATCTAAAGCTTTGTGTGGTGGTGTGCCCATTTAAAAAAATCTGACCTTTCACCCAGCTCAGTTGAGGCAGGCCTGGGCATGACAGCCATTGCAATGAGCCAAGCAGAGGCAGCCCACCTCCCTGCCTTTCCAGGGGACCCTGCGACCCTCCCTTGGACGTCACATCACCGCTCACCAGTGTGTGGGATTGCCAGGAACATTGTTTGGATCTCATCCAGAGAAGCCAAATCTGTGCCCCGAGGCAGCCCATTCCTCCTACCCTATGCCCTCCAGCCAGCTGAGTAACCCTACAGGAATCAGGCACCGGGATGTCGGCAGAGCTGCCGGGTGTGCACTGGTGCCCCACCAGCACCGTGGTGTGCAGGGCCACTCCCGTCACCCAAAAGCCGTGGAGAGCGTGTCCACGACAGAGCCAAGAGCAAATACCAGAGGCATGAATCCTGTCCTAACAGCTCATGGTTTGCAGAGCTTAATTAAAATGATAAAGCTGCTGCAAGGCTGGGCAGGCTCCCTGGCACGTGGCTGGCGGCAGCGGTGGGTGATCGGCTTGGCTGGTTCCTCACTGCCAAGGCATGTGAGCTCAAGAAGGTCTGCTCATGCCCACTCCTCTGCTGCTCAGGTTGCTGCTGCTGTCTTGGGAAGGAGCTCATCTCCCAGGGACAGAGAGGGATTCACCTGGTGCCCAGGTCCCACCCTTGCCCAGAGCTTGGCTGAGCAGCTGTGGTGGGTTTAGCCTTGTTTCTGTACATGCTCAGACACTCACATACTTATTTGAAAGACCTACTGTGGTCAAGGAATGCCCTTTTCCATTTTCCTCTTCACCTTAGGTTTGGCCAACCTTTGATATCGCGGGTTCAGGTCACTGTTGTGAAGGGCAAAGCAGTTGAGGGATTTGCCTTTTTCCAACCCCCACCACTGCACTGACTGGAGGGATTCAGCACATCTCCCCTTGGTTTAGAAAAGCCTCAGGATCCTCTTCTCTTCAAGTGAACCCACCTTCTACCCACATAGAGGTCCTTCCCTTACACACCGTGCCTCTGGTTCCTCAGGAGAGACTTATCCCCTGTCCTTGGCTTCCACAACCAGAGGTAGCTTCTCTGAAGACTGATGGCTCTCCTACACCCAAGCCTAAATGGACAGCCTGCTGCATGCACAAATGACTTTTGTCCACACAAAATTCCCTCAAAGTAGTCCCAAGGGTGAGAAACTTCTCACAGATTTGATCGGACATCACCACCAGGCAAAGGTGCTCCTCTTCCACCTTTCTCACAAGAACTCCCTTCCCCTTTCCCCATCCACACTCATTTGTGGGTTTAGGAAATCAGGAATAAATGCCATAGAAAGTGTTCTTATGCAGATGGAATATCCCTGTGATCCCTCAGCGATTCCTCTCTTTGCTGCCTGTCTGTAGGAATAAATGTTATTAAAATTTAAAGAGCCCAAATTCTTACTAATTTTGTATCTGATCCTTTGCTGTTCTTAAAAATTATCTAACTTTCCAACATCCAGCAAGATGTCACAGGAACCACAAAAGCCTAAGATACACACATTTATGTTTCCTGCAGCTTGCTGGCTATTACAGTGCCCTCAGATATTCCCATTGCTCTTCCTCCTCAGGGGCATAGCCGAGCTGCTTCAAGGACAAATATTTCAACTATGGGCAAAGCAGAGAGCTCTCAGAGGCAGGTGTTAACATTTAGCTTATAGCTCCAGCTTTTCCAGTGCCCCTTTTGAGGTTTCCAGGCGGCAGATGTAATCCCTTCTGCTTCCTCTTCTGTCTGCAGGTCTTACTGTTCTCTAAGCCCATATCACTGTCACCTCTCACTAAAAAGGGAAGCATCTAAATGACACCTCTGCAACAGAAGAGTAGGAATGGAGACATGATCGGTGTGTGGGACACCCCAAGTTCACTGGATAGAATGAGTGGTGTTCCCCAAAACAGCGACCTCTAAGGATAGGTAAACCCCCCTGTCATTCATTGTTAATACTCTGTTCTGCCATATTTTTCAGTTAACTTTTTTCTTCCCCAGGGATAACAGTGTCAGAACTGAATGGACAAAGTATCTGACAGGGAATGGAGCATCAGGAGAGTCACTCCCGGTTTTAATGCTATGAGCTCAGGCAAATCACTTACCTGCCCCACTGTTTATCCTTCCACACTTTGTCTGTCTTGTCTGTCCAGACTACAAGTGCTTTGGGACAGACACCATCTCCCAAAATTTGTTTGCAACAATTCCCTTGGGAGGGCATTGAAGAACATAATAAGTTGTTAGTATACCATAAGATTATTTACTAAATAACAGGCAGTTGTGAGTCACTACCCTGTAAATCCATGTCTGGTACTTGGTAAGTATTTTTATACACAATTAAAAGAGGTAAGGACCTACACCCCATCTTCAAAAGGAGGAACTTAGGAGTCTTGACTCACATGGAGTTAAAAATGCAAGGAAGGCGTTCTGCCTCTCTCAGATGGGGAACATGAAGAGGGCAGCTGGGAGTAGTACCTGACTTCAGCTGACCCATTAAGTAGTGGCAAGTCCCTGAGCTCCCATTACCTCAGTCTTTTGAGTCCTTCCTGAAAACATAGCTTCATTTCTTGACACTTAAGAATTTACCAGTCTCTTGGCATTAAAATACGTGTTTATTTTGTTGTATTTGTTTTGCCTTGGATTTTTGTTTTCTTTCCTGGCCTCTGAGGAGGATTTCTTTATGTTCTTGTTTCATGATATAGAAAGGCTTGCTGAGGAACAGCTATGAATAAGCTTTGGTCTGCAGAGCACTTAGAAAGCACCCAGCTGTGGGAACAACTTCATCTGTGGTTGTACAACTTCATTGTAAGTGATGTGTCCCACTGCCCTTTCATTTCTTCACCTGTTGCTAAACTTCAATCATTCAACTACCCTTCTCTCCATTTTTTTACCAATCATCTAGCTCTGCATTATGACAGAGGAGGTCGATCTGGTACACTCACCAGGTTTGGTGCTCCTGACCCAAGCATAGGAGAGCTCATATTGCTGAGGATGTGTCTTCTCACCTCCAACCCCATCCACCCTTGCACTGCTTTGACTGTTGGTCAGCCTCTGTGATAGCTCAGCGAAAAATCATGGGAATCCTGGCAAATGCACATCACAGGAAGGTGGATGAGGCCTGAGTGTGTTGAAAAGTCTATGCATGCACAGTTGCTCTGTGAGTTTTTTGTACCCAAGAGTGAATTCCATGCCCAACAATGTTGATGGGTCTCCAGCTCATGCTCTCAGGTCTCTTTTCCATTTTCTGTTTCAGCAGAACAAGTAAATCTGCTGTCAGGTGAGATAGGAGCAGGAGGTGATATGAAGTGGGGACTATGGTCTGTCTTGATGGACATGAAGATCTGGTAATTGTGGCAGCTGGATCAGCCAGATGTTTCACCAGGTTCAGGGGATCATTTGAAGATGTAAGATGAGGAACCAGCATGTTCTTTCACTCGTCAAAGAACTTTACATGTACTCCAGAGATAACCAAGCAATTTTAAGCATTTACCTGTGATAATCTTGTCTGACCAATTAAATCAACCACCAGATTTTGCACCCTCCCCTAAAGGGCTGTATTGAAACAAGGACATCTGTGCAACTGTGCCAAAAGGAGGAGAAATTAGAAATTGGAAATGCACAGAAACAAATGTTACAGTGAAAAAAATGGGGAATATTCAGAAAGGGGCTGTATCCAGGAGAAAGCAAGTGCTTCCTAGATCAGATCCATTCCTTGTCCTCCACAAATCCATGCCATCAAAACAGCATCACAACCTCATTGACAGGGGTGCTGCTTCTATTTGATACTGCTGCAAAAACCCTTTGCAGAGAAAACTAGTGCTCCCAGATCATCAAGTACATTTTCTTCTGGCAAAAATGACAGGGCTGCTCATCCTGTGTCCCAGTGCATTCCTCCTGCCACTTCTCCTTAAAAGGCATCACCCACCTGGCCCTATTATGAGCATGAACTAAGCAGCCTCACACTCACCCTTGCGTAGCAACTGCTGGATAGTGACAGATTTTCAGGGAATTGGTGGTTATCTGATACATAGTTGAGCAGCCACGTTCAAGGCTATAATTGATCCTTGCTCTCTTTTCTTTGCCACAAGCCCACCTGCTAACTGCAGCTCTTTCCATCAGGTTGTCCTCTAAAAAAAACCAAGAAGGGATTAATCTTGTAGGGTAGCTCGAATTACACAGGAGTTATTTGGCAGAATAATATCTGTGCACTGAGCTAAAGAACCAACCTGGGAATAAAAAATCAAACAGGGCTGTTCTCTTAATGTTTAAAACCTAGACACAAGACTCAACTGGTGACATGGTGTAACAGGCGACTCAGAGGGCAGATTTGCATTTTTATTTTCATTTTCTCTTGTGCTGTGACATGTGCTCCAGGCTAATGCTGCTTTACCTTAAACTGCTCCCCTTGGGTGAATTTAACAGCTAACAACTTTCATGTTATTCCAGCTGTAGGCAAAATGTGTGGCACTGTGATTTTTATTTGAAAAATAAAGTCACACTGGTGCAAATAAATGAGACTGGAATCACTGATGCTGGGGATTATTTGCAGCTTGGGAAGTACATGAGGTTGAAAAAATACCTCATTTATGGGCAGGTCGCTGTGGAGGTTAAGACCTGAAATAGAGTCATTAGCCATGTCCTATAGCTATGTTTGGTAATGTTTCGTAAATTATTCTTTCTATGGAGATAAAATCACTGCTTTCTTTTCTCCCTCTTCTGTTTTTATGATCACAGAATACATTAACATAGATTCCGTTTTTTTCACTTTTATAGTTTTCTTCGTATTTATGAACATGAATTTAGCACAGAGGCACTTGGAGATAGAAAGACATTGATTTATCAGATTAGAGGTGAGGAAAAAGACCCGAGGAGTAGAAAGCAGGGAGAGAAAGTGGCTAGAGGCAGCTGAGAATACCAAGAAAGTAATGGAGAATCCAGCAGGCTTCACAACACTGCCAGTTGGACCTGCTGGTCACCAGCATGTGATCTTGAACTTCTACATCAGCACCAAGGGAAGTTCTATGGAGAAGAAAGGAACATGAAAGCATGGCCTGGGAGTCATAACGGCTGCTTGACTGCAGTTCTAGCAATACCTGATGTCAGGGCACCACAAGAAGGGGGAAAATCCCCAATGACTTTGACTTGGGCCATACTGCCACTCTGTCCCTCTGCACTCCTCTTTTCAAGGTCTGTCTGAGCATCTCAGTGAATGCTCAGGAGGGGAACAATCCTGCAATAATGGTGACTCATCCACATAACCACGATTGTGCTTTTAAGAAGAAAATGTTTCTTTTTTGACAACCTTACCAACAAATTCACTGACAAAAGACCTGTTTGTTGGATAGAAGCAACATTAAAGCCTGACCTCGGCCATGATTATACAGGACATGGGTGCAGTTAATATCACTGCTGTTCACAGCAATTGGGAAGCAAATTAAACCTCTGTTTGCAGAAGGGGCTGTGCATTCAGATGCCCCTATAAGCCAGGGATATATCGATTTTCCAGCTGGGGTAATTTCCAATTTAATAAATTGCTTCTAAAATGAGAAGAAGGAAGGTTTCTCTCATTCATTGCAATCACACACAAACACTGAGGCTCAGCTGGAGAGCCAGAATCTGTGAGCTGCAGTTGTACAAAACACCACTCTGGGGGACACTTCTCCAAATTTTGAGCTTGAACACCTTATCAAACCACCTACAGTCCACCAGGATCACGGGAGCACTCTGAAACAGGATGCCTTGAGCACACTGAGGTGTTCACCTCCCTGCAATGGCACATGAAAACAGCTCTGTACAGAGCTGAGGGAGCCAGACCCTTTGAAGGGTCAGAAAAACTGGACAGACTTTAGGTAGCAGAGCAACTCAATGGCATCAAAATCCACATGGCATCAATAGCATTTATTTCTTAGCCATCATTCGTGAATTATTTGGGTTTTTATCTAATGTTCCCTTGTTCTTCCCTCCCCTCCCACCCCCAGCTTTAGTAAGTAATTTATGCATGTGTAGAGAGATTGACATTTAATAGGATGTTGGAAAAATGGAATTAAAAATTTCAGGAAGGAAAATCAGTTGGAAAATTACATTTGATCTTTTAATTGAGACAAATAGGGAGAAATGAAGAGATGTCAAGAGATGACGTGGGGCTGACAGGGAAGTGGAGACAGAGGCACTTAAATATCACATGAAGTTCTACAGACTTGCCATTCTTTGAAAAAAGAAAATACTGGAACTTTCTTCAAACTTTAGATAATTTCCTGATAAATTTAATACATGATTTGGCTTTATTGTTTTAATGCACCAAACTTCCAGATAAAATGTGTTTCTGATCGATGTGCTGGGTTCCCCTGTTGTCATTGCAACACCTGCCACATCACAGAAAACACATCTGCTCCCTGCTCAATGACAAATCTGCTCATAGCTGCTTAGAAATTGCTCTTGCTTAAAACATTCTCTCACCTTTCATGAGGTATTCAACTATATCCTGGGAAAACTTAGAGAAATTATGTATTAATTTCAATAAATCTGGTTTGCATTTTTTTTGCTTAAAATGCCCTTTTTGCCCTAAATTTGGAATTCATGTGAAAAGTTTTGGATTTTCCTAAACATAGTGTTTCTAAAAAAAGCCCCCAAACAGCTCATTTTCTGACAAGTGGAGAAATCTGGTTTTCTGTTTTTAACTTCCTTAGCATGTCTTTGTTTTATTCTTCCTTTTGTCCTTTTAAGTCCAGTATTCTGCAGTTATTGGAAAGCCACAGATGACAGGGCTTGTCACCCTCTTTCTCTGCTGTCTCAGAGTTAGATGTCTAGTGAAAGCTAAGCTAAGCCTTTTGCCCCTTCCTAGAGAGCATGGGATAAACTGCCAGCTGGGTCTCTCTCTGCCCACTGTAAAATGAGCCCAGAAGACCAGCTCAAGTGAGTTGCTAACTCTCAAATGGCTAAAATTGCGTCAGATGATTTGCACCCAGAGTGACTGGAAGAGAAATGAGACACGAGCAAACAGATGATTGTAAGAAAGCTGAAAAGAAAATGCAGATTGTCATAAAATCTATGTGACATTGAGTGACAACTGAGGAACAAAGGGACTTGGAAGGAAGAGTGAAAGGGAAAAAATAAGGAAGAGAATTGCATTTTCAAGTATTATAATAGATCAATATCAATAGTTTACATTATTGATTTTTTTTTCAGTTCAGAACTCATGATTTCTCAAAAGTCATTTTAGGACTAATTTCTGGGTTTTTTTTTCCAGTCTCTGATGCATGTTTTAAAATAAAGGAAACCCTTGTATCTAGCAGAATAGATTCTGGCAGCTCAAATAGCTTCCTCTGTCTTTCTCTGCTTCTGTTTTCCAGCTTCAGCTGTTATCATCTGCCTTGACACACATTATGTGCTTCTTTCCCTGGTTCCAGATGGCCAGAGAGAGGACAGTCAGTCAATACAGGTACAGGTACTACAGGACAGTCCCATCAGTTATAGGAGAGACAATCCATTTTTCCTTTTCTGGGATCATCCTGTTACATGTTTCCTGACTATGCAGTTCATGGTGACATGGTGTAGCTGATGTACCAGCCCTTATACAAGAGATTACATGGATAAACCTTTCCAGCTGCCTATTCCTGCCATCTGCTATCTTTGCAGTGTGGACCATGGTGCCATATATTTCTGTTTTCCCAAAGCTTCTCTCCAGGGTATGCAATTCACAACATTCATTTCAACTATTCTGACTGGTGCAGAGTAACTTCAGTGCTATTGCAGAAACTCTGAGCTGGAAAAATGGGTAAAAAATATTCGTATTGGAGAGCTCATATGGGGCCTAAAGGAGATCCACTCTCAAATACTATGGAACATGGACACAGTCAATTTGTGCCATTTGGTGTCTCAGAAAGGTCCTCTGTCTTGTTTTAGGCAGCAGTGCACTTAGGCCAGCTGTGGGCTTCCCTTTGGGAAGGAACTGCTTCTGTCAGCCTCTGCCCATGAACTTACAGCCAAATATACTACTTTTTAAGCCTCCCATGTGATGGAAGACTCAAGGGAGAACCACTAATCCTTGCATGACATTGCATAGAGGGCAGGTCTCGACAGTGGTTGTAGCTGGAGGGAAGGCAGCGAAGGCTTCACAAGATTCAAGTGCCTGATCCAAGCATTGAGGCACTGTCATAGATGGGAATGGAGCAGCCCCAGGAAGTGTTGTCCTGCAGCACAGGACTCAAGCAACAGTACTGCAGATAAGTGTCTGTACCACTGGTACTCCATGGTGCATCTGGGCAGAAGATGCTTACATGCATCTTCTTTTTTGAATGGTACCTTAAGAGTCCGTGAGTTCTCTGCCACATGGCTAAACACTTTCAAGGCCAACCTCCATTTTTCAAGGTAACCTTTATGGGTTTTCTTAGAAATCATAGAATGGTTTGGGTTGGAAGAAACCTTAAAGATTGTTTCATCCCAACCCCTCTGTCATGGACAGGGACACCTCCCACTAGACTAGATTCCTCAAAGCCCCATCCCACCTGGCCTTGAACACTTTCAGGGATGGATAATCTGTGACTTCTTTGGGTAATCTGTTCCAGTGCCTTACGACCCTCACAGCCAAGAATTTCTTCCCAATGTCTAATCTAAAACTGCCCTCCATCAGTTTGAAGCCATTACTCCTTGTCCTTTCACAAAATGCCAGTGTAAAAAGTCCCTTTCCAGCCCTCTTGAAGCCTCCTTTAGGTCCTGGAATGCTGCCGTCAGTGTAACCACTGTTTTACTGGTTCCTATTCTTGGTTTTCTTACGGTTGTGGTGGATTATCTGGAAGTTGCACCATTTAAAAGGGTCACTGGACAAAAGGTTCAACTTGCAGATCTACATTCAAATTTGGAAGCCTAAGTGAAAAGAAGACTCCTGAGCCCGAAGGGGAAATGTGAGGAAGAAGGACGTGATTTCAGGTTGCACCAACAAAAACAACAATTCCTTATCAGTGTTATGACTTGCCGTCCTTCATAGTACTACAAATCTGGAAGCTAAAAGTAAAGTAGGGAACTTTGGAAGTTACTAGTAGCTATTATGGGAAGCAGTATTGTTGTAGTGAAAAAAACCCCATGTCTTACTTCCAACATTCTAATGTATTTTGTCATTTCTTTGGAAGAAGCAAGAATATATCATGGAAATTAGGTTTTATTTTCCATTGTTCATTT
The DNA here is from genome assembly GCA_013400695.1 of Neodrepanis coruscans. NCBI lineage: Eukaryota > Metazoa > Chordata > Aves > Passeriformes > Philepittidae > Neodrepanis > Neodrepanis coruscans. The sequence goes on along the minus strand of VYZS01056239.1, from coordinate 70,831 downwards.
CTAGTAGTTCTAGTAATATCTGCTGAAAACCTGCTAATCCCGGCTACACACCCCCACAGAGACCCATATTAGAAGCATACCTAAAAATATTTCAAGCCAACCCACAGGTCATATTAGCATTATGATACCTCCTACAGATGCCAAGATTGGGCACATTGGGGCAGTCCTTGAATAAGCGTATGCTGAGAAATGGTGCTTGTCCCACACCATTGGCAGCCCCTGTACCCAAGAGAGTGTAAAGGTGAGCAGGGATTAAGAAGCAGTGTTGAAACTGGAGTCACACTGTTCAGAATTGAAAATAAAATCCATTTCTAAATGCATTTTTCCTCTGGCATAGGGGACTAAGTTGCCTACCCTCTTACATTCATAAATGCTTTACGTCAGTCTCCCATAAAGTGCTTTATCCATATCTTCTTCCCTTTGAAATGGATATAAACCGAAATACCAATGGATCCCTGCAAAGGATCTTTAGCTGTTCCTGCTGGCTTTGTAACTTCTGATGTACCGATGAGATCAGCCATGACTGATTTGATTTGGTGCTAACACGCAGCGTTGCCATGACTCTTCATTTTGCAAACTCTTTTCTTCTTTTCCCAAAGTCAAATATGGAAAATCTGTGACAGCAGCATAAGCAAAAGGATATTGGAAATAATCCTCTTCATTCAGCCTGCACGCAAGATTTAGTGGTGCAGTAGCATTGCAAGGATGATTTCCATGAATCTGATAACACTGTGACACCCTATAATAAAACATATTCCTTCTGTTTCATTTTATCCATTTAAGCCCTTTGAGCAACCAGCAGTTGTTGAATTCCCCACTCCTGCTATTAATAGTTGGGGCAGACCACGTCTGCCTACTTAGATTTATTACATTTTAACTAATCTTGATTGAAGTCTTAGTATGTAAAGGCCCCAGGGCAGTCACTCACCAGGGTTACACACAACATAGACAGACACATATACACACCACGAGTTTGCCCTTAAAGTAGCTCATTAGATCTCACATAATGACCACTTAATATGAACAATACAGGTTTTGACTTCCTAATTTTCTTTATGAAATTTGAACAACTAAACACAATATCACCTCTTTCACCATCATGGATATAGTCTGGACTCTCACCCATGCGAAAATCCTCTGAAGTCTATGAGATTTCTCTGAGCAAGGAAACTTGTACAACTCTCCACACTTTGACTGTACTGAGTAGTCATGATTCAGAGGACATCACATACAGGCAAGAAGAGAAATAACTCCCTGATACTCTATATTTTTGGTTGAATATTTTCAATAATAAACTTTATTTGTCAGTGACATGAGAAAACTCACTCAGGATTTCAGGACTTGTGATGCATTTTTTCAGCTATAAGATGAGATCTAACAAGTGCTATGTATGTATTGCACAGAGATGATGAAAAGGGTGATGCTCTCCTTCCCCACGTCTGGGAGGAGGGGTTTTGGAGACTGCCATGTCCCTGTGTCCCTCTTTCATCCCCCAGGACTGCACGAGTAAGCTGGGTGCCTGGCTGAAGAAGGACTTCTGAAGACACTCCGAACACTTTGCCTTAAACATAAACTTTCAAATTCTGTAAAAGAAAATAATATGTTTAATTTCATATTTCGATTTCTATTACTCCAACTAAAAGTCAGTCATGCTCATTTCCTAAAAGATATGTCAATTTTGAATGTTCCCCTGCGAAACTTCTAAAACCTAAAAATAAAATAAACCAAAAATACTTCCCATTCTTGGCAGGAGCATCACCATTCCTAGATTCAACCCACCGTGAGTTTTTCCAAAAACAGGATTTGCCAGGGAAAGAGCTACAGGCCAGCAATGCACCCTGTCTGCAGGCAACCCTCTCTGTGTGAACAAGGCAACCTTGGGAGCTCCTGCTCCTGGAGAAAAGGCTGTGATTCTCTAATAACCTTCAAGATACAGTTTCTTTTGCTTGAAGCTGATTTTGACTTAACGCCTGCTGCAACCAGAGTTGGAAGCAGGCACAGGTGAAGGATGCTGTGGCATAGGGCTGGATTAGCAAACACTCCTATTGCAAGAATAAGGTAAGTCTCTTGGGCTTACAAAGACTGGCTTCAAAGCTCCTGAAGCTGGTGATCTGCAGCTCAGACAAGGCTGTGAGTTTGTCCCAGCTGAGAACATACAGGAGTCTGGGCAAGGCATGGTGGGTATGGGCAGAGAAAGAGTACAGTGCAGGGAGGGCACAGCAGCAGTGCCAGATGCGTCAAGCTCCTGGATCAAGGAAATCTGATGGGTTCAGCACATCTGGAGCTTCTTGACCACTTACGAACTTTCTTTGTGGACAGCAGGTCCAAGGATGCATTCAATGTATTCACCACATGCTGCATGTACATCTTGAAGGTGGCTGAGACCAGACCATGGGATCTGAGGATGCTGTCAGCACACTACAGGCCCATGTGAGAGAGTGCACATGAACTGCAGAGACCTTCTAACATATTTCTGGGAACCCTGGGAAGAAACCTGGCTATCACCAAAACTCTGCATTTGCGGAGGGACAGCAAGAGACTGATAAGCAACTGCTTTTTGACAGTTCAGGAAAAATCCAAAGGGCAATGATAACTAGGGAGGGGCTTGGGCAGTCTGAGGTTTGGCAGTGGGTTATAGCTCAACAGGGACTTTCCACCTATTAAAGCCCTCTTATTGTATGGGCCCAGAGCAGAGGTGACAACTTGTTTTGTCTTGCTTCCTTCCTCTGACACTTTGGGGTTTCTGGCCTTCCACTGGAAATGTGTTTCAGGTGTTGAGGACAGCCCCCATCCTGCACTGCACGGCAGGGACATGCAGGGACAGCAGCGGAGACTGACGCTCACAGGACTGAGGGGGGCCGAATTGGATGTCCCCAAATACCTTCCCGTGCTGTGTTGAGTGGTATCTTCTACTTTGAATCACTGCTTTGACCTGCAAGCTGAGGGATGAAAATCCATGCTGCTCTGATGTGGCAAACAGGTAGAAAATTCACCCCTTTACTGATCTTTCTGTTCTTGACTGTGTAATATGCCTCTGTCTGCCTAGACAGAGAAGGAGCCTTTCATGGAGAGCTCATGATTGATGGCATTTGTTCTCAGGAACAAATTAAAAGAGAGATGTGGGAGTCAGTGTTAGGCATGGAAAGGTGATGTGGACACTGCTTCAATGCTTGCATGATTGCTTTAAAGAGAGTGGTTCAGTGATGTCTGCCAGAGTAGCACAGTGTGTTTGGCTTGTGACATTGGCATACACCACACATAGCTAAAGGGACCTCCACATGCCCACTAGAATCATAAAAACATCAGCTGCAGGGGATTTGTATCTAATGTCTTTCTTGGCACAAACAGGACCTCCCCACCCCCAGCAACCAAATAATTCATCTCCCTATCTGCTTTTGCCATGATATGTATTGCAGATCAGCATTCCCACTTTCATAAGAAATTTAATAAAACAATGCTTCCCTGAGCCCACATACAACAGAATCTGCAACAAGAGATACAGCATAGTGACAAGTTCATCCATCACCAGCAACGTATTTGAGAAATTTTATGTCTTTTTCTGCCTAACACACCTATTGCAAAACTCTGTATCTTATCAGTTTTTCTAAATAGTGTCCAGATTTCCTCTGTAAATCATTTTTAATTCACAGCCATCACTTTGTGACTGTTAATGACGTTATTTACAAGACATTTTTACAGTTAACAGCAGCTTGATATATGTGTATATTCCTGTGAAAAAAAAATAAATAACTGAGCAGCCACGCAAAGCATGAAGACTAAAATGTTGTTTTAAGACTACTGAGGCACAACAGGCATAGAAGAAAGTTTTGATGGGAGAAAGAAATCTCAGTGGAAACTTTAGAGCAAAGGCTCAGGGCCATGACTTGTGGTTGCTGCTGGGGATGCTGGGCTGGGAAACAGGCTTTGCTGTTTTTGGTCAGCTAGGAAACCCTCTCCTTTTTCCTGGGTGAGGAATTTACAGAAACATAGTGACTGCAATATGTTTTCCCTAGGGTTTTCATGAAAGGCAGGAGCCCATGGAACAATGCTGGGGAGGCAGGCAATATTGCTGCATCCCTTCCTAAATTGATTAGGTGCACTGGTCTGGGATGGAGCACTCATCCTCATCCCAACCTGAGGGACTTGCCAGCAGTGCTGAACCTGCAGGAAAGCCAGACCTTGTTCAGGGATGAGCACAGCAAAAGCCCTCCCTGATGTTCATTCCTGGGCTGACCTGAGCATATAGAGGGCCCATCTCAAGGAAATGTGTGTGGGCAAGCAGGCAGGGAAGGTAAGCATAGCTGTGAGGAAGGGAAGAGGCTGAGACGGAAAATACATGATCATCATGAGCTCAAAGGAAAAGCCCCAGTGGTGAGTTGTGGGAACTGAGGTGTGGTGGCAGGTTTGAATCCTGCAAATGCTGGGGAAAGGCTCTCGTAATCCAGGAGAAAGAACAGTCAAGACCTGGCAGAAGTGTTTGTTCAAGATGTGCTCCTTTGATGTTGCTGTGGCCAAAGTACATTGAAAAGAAAAATCCTGTTTAAAAGAAAATAAAGAGCTTAACAGATCATATCAATAATATAATAATAATACTTATGAAAACGTCTGCTGGCCTCTGATGTCTCACTTAGTTACGAGCAATTACTTGGTGCATTTTGCTTTCTAAATAGCAACAAGTCCCCTGCAGAAAGAAAACTCAGAGCCACTTCTGTGAAGTGAAACAACATCCCAGTTACTGAAACCACTGCTGTGAGCCAGCAGCACATCAAGGAAGAAGAGTGTTTCACCCAGCTTTTCCTCCAGGGAACCATTTTGGAGGAAGCCTTCATTATTTAAGCCAGAGCACGGTCCCCAGCCGAGGCACACTCTTTTAAATATCACCCCAGGTTTTGCAGCGGACTTGGATGGGCTCAGCCAAGCCTAGCATGACAAGAATTCCTTAAAGAATGATCTGCATGCCCCCCTTGAGCCCCTTCATGCTTGTGCTCCCCCCTCCCTGGGGAGGCAGGAGGACTTTGTGAGGCTGCCATGGTCCAGACAGACTTGAAGCAGCCCCACAGGGATGATTGATGGGCACCGTGGTGGTGGGAGCGCTGAAAATAATCCCAACACATGTTTCCCAGTAGCACCTGGCAGCCAACCAGAAGACAGCACTAGCATTTCCTAAATACTGGAAAAATGACTGTCACCGCAGATGCCTCGCTAAATATAACCCAGTGAGGTGGCAGCCTGTGAAAGGCTGGAGAGGGGCAGCTACTCAGGACATACGTACAACTCTGGTCCCATCTGAGTCCTGGTTGTCATTCCTGGACTGCAGGATCTCCAGCACTGCTTGTCACAGCTCTGATGAGGAAGTGTCACTCATGGCATAGGTGCCAATAAAATACTGGAAATTAAAAATACAGAGCTATCTAAGCAAAGCAGGCTCTTACTCTCCATGCAGAGGAGATATGATTTAGGATGTCTCTCCATGTTTTGGCCTCTCTGTGAGGGGGCTTTCCACCCTTTGAGGCCAGGGACTTGGGACTGTGGGGATGTGTGGTCCTCCATGGTCCCTGATCTTTAACTCTGCAGAGGAACCCAGGCAAGCCTCTTTGCCTGGCACTCGGCTGAGACCTGGGCATCTTGCACACCTAAAATTTCCTGTCTTTTCTCAGTGTTTCACAAAGCAATGTGCTACCCGGTGTTGGAGTGGTGGAACACAGCAGTTAATTTTTAAAGGAGATGGGGATTATCCTCCTCAGTGTGCCCCTCTCCCCTTTGCTCCCTGGCCTCATCTTAAGGCTTAGTTTACCAGCAAAGTCCAGTGGTTCCTCAGATGATGGCACTGCAAACCATCAGTCCTGGGGGTTGCTCTGTATTGTGTTACAGGGTGAGTCAAGGGGTAGTGCTTCCAGTGTTTGCTTTAGCAGCTTGCTGGGCCACCATATGTATCCAGATATGTGGTTCTGGCTCAACCTGAATCTCATTTTCCCAAGCTTGTTTTTGTAGGAGAGACTAGAGTTGAAGAGACCTCTTGGGTCATTCTCAAAATCTGGGCTCTTGGGACAAGCCCTAGTCAAGGTGTTTCATTCTTCTGAGACCCAGAGGCATGAAGTGTATGAGGTCAGTCCTGGGCATGGCTGCAGATACAGCCCTGTGGAGCTATGTCATGAACTCTGCCAAGTGAGAGGCAAAATCAAAATTTTAAATTATTAATATTTTTCTTTGCTACTCATTCCATCCATGGGACTCATGAGCCATGCGGAGTGACAAATAAGGTGGTGGAGGAGAGTCTTCAAATCTGGGAGGATAGAGAGCCCCCAGTAAACAGGAACTACTAGCCAAGAGGTGAAAGCCTGAGTGAGGCTTGCAGAGCAAGGCAATCACTGTTAAATGTTCAATCTTCATATAATTAGCAAGAAAGGTAATTATATGGCACTGAAAGCATCATGTCCCTAAATATTACTCAGGTAATATTTAGTGGTATTGTTCTCTTCTTACCTGTGCTTGATAAAGCTCATGCCATGGCATCCTTGCTAGAGACACGCTAGCAGTGTTCTAACATGCAGCAGTCATGCTTCATCCTGATGTGAGGAAAACCCTACAGATAAGGGAAAAAAAACCCATTAAAAAAGTCTTTTTCTGGTTTTGTACTCCAGAAAATTATGGGAATGTCTTTTTGGGAAATGAGAGAAAAAACTTTGCCAGACATCAAGCCCAACCCTCTAGCAAGCATTGCCCAAGAATAATCCCCTGACATATAGGGAAGGACTTGACAGCACATTTCCAGTCTAGACACTGTAGCCTGGCTTGGCTTCCTTGGCACAGTCAATGGGCATTTATCTGTTGGCCAAAGAAGGTTACAGCAGTATTAGATGCCACTGCTGGAGTGTTTGCTGGTGCAGCAATCTTTGATTTCTTTTACAATGCCTGATCTTGAATGTTTGGTATCTAACACTGTCAGAATTTAAACCTCTTGTTGGACTCCAGTTTAATTTCAGCAATGCAGAATGAGGATCTGAGTGGGAGATTTGTTTTTCTGGATTTGTCCTTGCCCTTTGATTCTGATCTGTGTGAAGAAGCAAGTAATCTTTTCGCAGCTCTTATTTATGAGCAGATTTTATAAAACTAGATTAATAAGCAGAATATCATGAAAATCCCATCCTGTGACAGTACTGTAAACTCTAGGCTATGTACTCTCTATATATTTGCAGAATGCCTGCAAGAGCAAGCTGAGGGATCCTGAAGACTTGTCAGACAAGTAGTTAACAAAGGAAGGCAACTGCAGACTTCCATCTCAAATTTATCACATAGAATGGTGGCAGAGGGGAATTTTGGAAATCATTATCTGAAGCAACCATCTTCTAGACACAGCTCCCCATATGCAGTTCTAAGCACTCTTTGGAAATTGTCACTTGTCCTCTCTTTGAAATTATTAAGTTTTCAGTCCATCAAGATGAACAATTAATTTCCAACCCAAGGAGGGTTTTCAGACTTGCAGGTGTTCTCTCTAATAGGAGCTGTCATAGGAACGGTTCCTACAGCAGAGTAGGTAAACAAACGGATATAGAACACAGTCCTCCATAGGACAGCTGGCGAGAAAAGCTGTAAGGGCAGAAGTGTCATTTAAACAAAAATAGCTAATTTGGGATCTCCTGTACAGGACACAAGCCCTTAGGAGTTGCCAGTGTTTGACCATATTAGAGCATATGGTTGTGGATGATCCATTTTTGTCTCCAGCATTATCTGTACAACCCAGAATGCCGCATGTGAATTTTTTTTATGCAATGAAATGGATAAAGCCATTCTCAATAAAGCGATGTGCAACTTCATCAGCACTGCCTGCATTTCTGAATTTCCTTTTTTTGCCATGTGCTTCCCTCCAGCCTGGCTGTCTGTGTCCACCTGTTGCCTCTGCTCTTATGATTCAATTGTAAGTGCTTTGGGATGGGAAGAGTTATCATACTGTGGGGCACCTGTGCAGGGCCTTAAAGCTCTGAAATTATATATAATGGTCTCCTATAACAGATTTAGGAGCTTTCTGGATTTATTAATCTATAACAACCTGTCTTGTAAGTGCATACAAAAGTGTGTGCCCACACTCATGTGCAGACTTGTGTGGTGTGGCATTTCATGATCCTTGAAAGCTGGGAAGAGTTGGAGTGGGACCAGCAGGCATGGAGCTGGATGCAGGGGCTGCTGAACCACCCGCATCGCATCTGGGGGGAGGAACACATCCTGTCCACAGTAACATCTCCTGCCTGTCTTGGGGCTCAGCTGTGTGTCCATCTCTGGAGCAAGGTGTGGTGCCTCTGGGCAGTCTCTTGGGAGGCTTGCAGCAAAGGGCAGAATGGGGCTGTGGAATATGGAGTCAGCAGCTCCTGATCCAGAGTGAAGCATAGGGGTTTTGGGACTGAAGCACTCAGCTGAGGTGTGAGTGATGAAATTCTGTTCCTTTTACAGCATTTCAGAGGTTAAATCACCCCTTTAGGACTTTGCTTCCACTTTCCTGTTTGTGTCTTGCCATTCTTCACCTCATCACCTGCCAAATTATAGACTGAAGAGGTGGTTGTGTTTCATACCCGTTTTTGTGGCATGTGGTGGAGTTGGACTCAGTGACCCTTGTGGATCCCTTCTAACTCAGGATATTCTATGCTGGAGCAATGAGAAGAGAAAGGGGTACTTCAGCCCATCATTCTGGTTCCTCCCTGCCTTGGATACAGCTGTCCTTCAGGCAATGGGAACAAAAATCTCCAGGCAAATCAGCTGAGCTGGACTCTTTGAGGCTTCATTGCAACAGATCTCATAGTCTTTAAGGAGATTTCAAAGGGTTACCCCTCCCTCACTTCAGCATGCTTGAGGATGCTCTCAGGTGGTTTTGGCATCTCAAATCTCCATGGTTAAGACTAAGAGCTTCGTCTCTCTCCTCTTCAGCTGCCCTCCAGGAGGATGCTGGCTTCCAAGAGGCATTACAGGACACGAAATAAAGTCAGCTGATCAAAGGGCTCCCTTTATCCTCATACTCATGTTCTTTAGGAAGGCCCATGATGTGTCTTTCATTGCACTCAGATATTAGAAAAGTTAAGAGGAACCACAGGAGTCATTTGGATTTTAATATTCATACATTTCCCTAATTGTTCACTTCCCTGTGCCTTTTCTTCCTGCCAGGAGATGATAATGATTTTTGCCTACAGCCAGATTTCTCCAGCTCCCTGACTAATTTTCCTATAAATTTTGCAGCAAAAGCAGTTGGCTGGTAGACCTGTTCAACACCTAAATTGTACCTAGGGTGAAATCCATCTCCCTAATTCCAGGTGCTTCCATCTAGCTGGTTACCATCTAGCCTGCTGTTGTGTTTTTAGAGTCAATGGCTTCAAGCAGGATTTACCTCATGATAAAATAAGTGCCCCAAATCTATTACACCCATCCTTCCCTAGAACATATTACATGACTCTGAAGGGAGCTCTGATAAGACAGCAGTGTTGTAAACATCTAAATCACTGTGAGATGAAACCTTCTTTCAAACCATGAATGTTTTTTCTCCAGTAATTAAAGCTGGTTAAAAAGAATGTAAGAAATTATGAAAAATCCTCAACACCACTGATAAAGTCATCAAAAGCCCTGTCTTATTTCTTATTACTGTGGATGAAGAGTTCTTGTTACCTTCTAATCCCAAGAATTCTCTTGACCCTTCCAATCCCAATGACAGGCACCAAGAAATTTGTATGAAGCTTCTGCATCAGCAAACTGTGTATGCACAGTTTGTTATCTTGTCTGGAACAAAATGTCCCTTTCTGTAGGTGAACTGTGGGTTTGATGTCTGAAACAGGAGCTTTGTGGGTCTGCAGCTGTAAATTTGGGCAGACTGATGAGCTGTACACATGCTTTGCACACCCATGTCCACACCAGGGCAAACATGGGCAAAAGGATAATCATAGAATCACAGAATGGCAGGGGGTTGGAAGGGACCTTAAGGACCATCTAGACCCAATCCCTTGCCATAGGCAGGGACACCTTCTGCTAGATCAGTTTGCTCAAAGCCCCATCCAGCCTGGCCTTGAACACTTCCAGGAATGGGGCATCCACAGCTTCCCTGGGACCATGTACCTCACTATCCTCACGGGGAAGAATTTCTTCCTAATATCTAATCTAAACCTGCCCTGTTTCAGCTTGAGGCCATTCCCATTGTCATAGCACTCCATATCCTAATTTCTCCTGAAAGCCTCCAGGTAAGGAAAAGAGAAATTTTCACTTTGATTGTGAATCCTGCATTTTCAGTCTTTTTAGTGTCTATAAAAGCTTGTAGAGTCTTCAATTTAGTGAGACTATGACATGTCAAAAGACAGCCACCTAGTGAACCTCTCTCCTGGCTAAAGAGACACTAAGCACCAGGGCCCTTTGAATGGAGCATTAGTGTTTATTTTGGGTCTTCAGGCTGAAGTTATGCTCTTGCTGTATGGTTGTCCAATGGGTTGGAGACTGTGAGTCTGCAGATACACACATGCACAGACATACAACTGGTTTGCAAACTATCAATTACAGCACTAAAAAAGAGAGTTCAATATCTGCTGAGACACACAGATGAAGTGGAAAAAAAAAAAAATAAAAAAGCACAGACCTGGCAAGAGAACTGCCCAGAAGTAATAAGTAAAGTTTTTAAGCGAAGTTTGAAGACTAGCTGCAACTTGCCACACAGGAAAAAACAGAAGACAAAAGCACCATTATGCATTCTTAAAAATGTAAGAGTACAGCACACACATTCCCTGACAAGGTCATTAAACATTGGTTCAGAGACCCACAGCAGCATATGCCTGGGTACAATGGGTGTTTACTCTTTGATTCAGCGAGGTCCTGGTATGCATAGGGGTTACTGTCGCCTGAAGAATATAATTTTTGGCCCCGTTTGGATAGTAACTGCTTGGTTTGGTTAGTGCACAGAAATGTGGCTAAACCCATCCCTTCAGATATCTAATTTGTTTGGAATGACAGGCATGTCCTGACTAAAAAATAATTCTGCCAGGTGATATAACTTGTTTGAATTTGCAGGAATTTGCCATTTGGAAAGAGGAAAAAGGAAAAACATTTAATTAGGGATGAAGCTAAAGCAGCTAATTTGATATTTCTATGGAAAAAATAAATTACAGGTTAAAAATGAAGACTGTGTGCTCTGGGTGAAGCATGCTACCTCCTTTCAGGTATGCTTTGATGAGGCTTCTTCCCCTGCTAAGAAATGCAGTGCACGTTTCTGTTGAAGCAATGGCAGCACTAACTTTAACTTGCTGTTTGTTGTCCTCCTGCCTCTGACCCTGAGGAAACGTCCCAGCCATGCCAGGGATTTAACCAGGGGGCTTCACTCTGCTGTTCATGAATCACATCTGACAAGGAAGGGAAAGGCTACCAGCTGCTGTGGTATGGAGACCTGCCTCTCCAGGATTTCCACCTCATGCAGTGCTCTGGCTCAGCCTGCCCCCTCTCCTTCCCAAGAAGGAGATTCCCTACACCCCTTCCTCTTCCCTGGAGATGGGCAGTCCCTTTTATCCACATTATCACACCAAAACCCTGTAGCAGAGCCAATGCAACAGAAATGGTGGGGTGGGGAGCCAGAGTTGGGTGGGCACACTGCTGCCATAGTCTGGGATGGCCCATGCATGGCCATGAGACCACTGAACACAGATTTTCTGTGCTCTGGAGAGCCCCAGGGCAGCCTCAAAAGAGAATCTGTGTTTCCCACCTCCTTAGAGCTACCTTAGGCCCTGCCCAGACATAAAATGAGCCTTGCAGATCAGTTTGACCCCCCAGAAATCCAGCCAAATTTCCTGTTGACTCCAGCAATGCAGACCATTGATAGCTCCAAGGACATGTCCCAGCAGTAATGGCTTTTGGGCTTCATTCTTCTAAGGAAGGTCTGTGACTCCTTTGCTCCTTCTGCCTCCCCTGGGACATCCAGTCCAGGAGCAAAATTCAAGAGATCTTCATCAAGTCAAAGTGGTTTGAATGCAGACAGGTTCAAACCCACCCTTCCCCCAGCCATGAGCAGATGGTCTAGACCACTAAAACCACATTTTCTGGAAGTAGGTTCTCAGAGGGAGTCACTTCCTGACAGAGTTCTTTGTCTTTTATTGGGAGGAGCACAATCAGAAAAAAAAAAAAAAAAAAAAAAGGTAATTATTTACTGGAGGGAGAGATTTTTCTTTAAATCTTTTCTCTTTTCTTATTAGTGTGCTTCCAGTTTATTGCTCATCTGTGGCTTTTTTACAAGTTGTCTTTCAGGTGAGGCGCAGTGAAGTGGTGTTACATTCCATACATGTAGGGGCTTAGCAGCAGTTTCATTGTGTATTCAACCCTATAATTAAGACTCAGATGGAAGACTTTATGCCTCTAAAGCAAAGAAATTCTAGGTTTCTTGGCAAAACATTTGGCTGAGTACATAGAAAGCACCTTAAGTACTTAAATGGTCTCTACGTGAGGAAACCTGATGCCAGAAATGATGTACCTTAAAGGCAGGCTATTGGGAAAAGGCAAACAAACCAACGCTAAAACGCTTGATGTCTTGAGGTGCATTTTTCCTGCATATTATTTTTTTCTTGGAAGATGCTCTGTGAGAGGAATTGTATTCTCAAAAAATGACTTCTTGCTGGCACCTTTTAATGTGAGCCACATAAGGCGTGGGAGTCAGCAAAAACCACCCTGCTGGTTCTCAAAAAATTATAAGAGACTTGACCGTCACTTTTAAGTGAATCAATACAGCCCTGCTGTGGTATGTCAGCAACCAGGAATACTCAATGGGAGAAAGCTGGCATCTTTCTCAGGATATATCCATGCATGCCTGGCCCCTTTGAGGAGGAAGATGCCGGAGTGAGGCACGGCGGCTGTGGGACCATGGGATGAGGCAGGTTGGGGTTTTAGGCAAGTGTGGGGCGTTGGCATACAATGGATTTACCCATGAGAAACCCCCTGCAGGGAAGAGGAGAAAGGTGTCTCCATCAGCCCATGACTCTGCATGGGACAGCCAAGGGCTGTGCCCCTGCCTGAGGAAGGGCTGAGGCAGCCATAGGTGGCAGGAGATGCTCTGCTCCTGTTGGTGGTGTTTTCCCATCTGGGCGTGCACTCATCATCCTCCCCTGCCTCTCCTCTCTGGCCCTGCAGCCATCACTGCATCCCTCAGGGCCTGCTGATGTGCAAACTGGACCTGCTGATGCAAGAAAGTCTTTGGAGATGGGGGTCAGCAGAGCAGCCCTTGGACCCACCTCTCCACATTGAGCACAGAGAAGTTGGTCTTCTATTTCTTTTGTCTCCTGCTGGAAGGCAGTGCAGCTCAGCACAGACTTTGAAGCTGGTAGGTAGAAAGGACACAGTCATCAGACTCAGGGTAAGCAGCACAAGTAACAGCTCCCCATGCTAAACAGTATCACCTATGTTATGCTCAGAGACACCTGGGTGGAACAACATGGGCTTGCAGCATTAACATCCACCTCTGGAGTAATAAAAGGCAAGAAGAATATTAATGGAAACAATAATGGTATCCAAAATGGATGCATAACTTTTTTTGTACATGAAGAAACAGGGTCACAGAGCGGTGACCTTGTCACTGCCAGCAGAACCAGCAGCAGAATTAAATTCTCAGCCCATGCTTTTCTCAGCCTAAAATAAACTCAGCTTTTCCAGTTTGACTTTATCTCAGTGCCATACTAAAGTCTGGCAGAGAAAGGTGCGTGTATCCTCCACTCACCTCCCCTGTGTTTGGGGCCTATCAAATGTTAAATGAAATGGCAGAATCAGAGCAATAAAGATTTCTATCAATAGGGACCTCCCACTACACAAGGAATGTATTTAGTTTGACCTTCAAAAGCAAGCATTTTGCCAAAAGTCAGCCCAAGCTTGTTGGGTATCTGTGCTTCTTTCAAGGAGATGGTCTGCATATCAGATGAGGCAGAATCTGTGAAAATTACAGATGTGAAAAATTACAAAAAGACCTTTTTTTTTTTTTTATTAGGCATCAGAGTAAATAAGTATAAGACCTACACAGAGCATCTTGTTGGGGCATACACTGTATATGCTCCAGGGCGCAAATATTTTACACACCCTCCCCTTTGATTTTTTTTTTTTTAATGGAATATGCAAATTGTGCATGTTTCAGCTGGGATTGTCTCTCTTTGATCTGACTGTTTTCCATCCTGGAATTTCTAGCAGCAGGGAGAAACTGAACTGAAGTGTGCAGCTAAAGGGAATTTCACCCTGCACTTTCTGCAAACCTATTGGGAGCAGCAAACTCACTACAGAGACCTTGGAAAGTGACAATAGGTTTGAAATAAAGTCTCTGCAAAGGAAGGGCCAGAGAGAGCACTGTTTCAGACCATTGCAGAGGATGAGCAGAAGAGCTTGATACTCCTTTCATGCGAGGATTCACCAAAAAAGAGACATACTTGAAAAAGTCATGATTTCCTTCGAATTGCAATGCCTGTTTTCAGCATGAGGTGGTAAGAGGCACCGATAGCTGAGTCCTGCAAGCACGGTATGTGCAGCAGGATGGAGAGCAGCGTGTGCCTCTCTTGCCCAAGCAAAGACCTACACCAGTAAAATCCCTGTCAGTACTTGCTCTTAACGCTGTTACTAGTTTGCTGCCTTTGCCCAGCACCTCTTGGCCTCGCAGTCCTAAAAATAATTCAGAGTGCAAATTGTCCACTGGCAGCACCCTCAGGCGTCCTGCTAAGCAGGACAGGAGCTGCTCCATTCAGAAGTGAGTCACAGGAAAATGGTTTTAAAAAGCACGGCGGGGGGAAGGCTGTCGTGAGAGCCACCTGCATCCATCCAGGAGCCCGGGGCAGGCACCGCCGGAGAGGTCAGTTGGAGCAAAACGCGGTGCCTTGGCTACGCTGCCAAAACAGCTCACGCCGGGGCTTGAATTACCGCCTTTGTGCAAACACCCCGCGTGGCCACCGCCATCAGCTCCTGTCTTTGATGAGGCAGATAGGGCCGAAAGGAAAACAGACCAGGGAGAGAAAGCAGCATATGGCAATACGGGTGGGTTTTCTGGGCGAAACGTGCTCCTGCTCCCGCTGGAGCCGGGGGAAGTTTTGCCTGTGATCCCAGCGACAGCAAAAGTGGAGCTCGGGGGACTGGAGGGGTGTTTTGGTGCGCAGGGGAATAAGCTGTTGTTCAGGGACACATCCATTGACAGGAAGACCATCCACCTGTATTCCAGGCTGTACTGTAGCAAATCAGAAGGTTCAAGAATTTACAAGTTTTTTCGAGAGAATCATTTGGGCTGTCTGGAGAAAAATACAGTTTTACTGGGGAAAAGAAGGAGGGAGGGAGCCCTTCCTGAATTTGGAAAGCGTTCCTGTTTATTTCTACTTGCCTGTGGGGGAGAGTGAAGCACAATGAATCATCCCAGCCACATAAAAAGCACAACAAAGATTTTACCTGAGCGAGAAGAATGTTTTTTCATGCCTCATAAATGCTTATTGATTTGTCCTTTTCTATTTATGTGCATTTCCGGGAGCACAAGTGGAAAGAAAACATCCCTGAAAAGAACCACAACACTATTAGCAGAGGTCTGACCCTCGGCCCCTTCACAGCAATGTAGCCACTTGCCTCCAGCAATGGATTTGGTCCATCCTCTGCTGACAAAAGAAACCAGCCCCGGCGTGTGGAGCCCCTGGCCTTACAGCAGTGCCCTTCTGTGCTCCCCACTGCCTCTCACCTGCACACCTTTGCCTTTTGGGCGAGTGCAGGACACTGCCAAGGGTCAGCTGGGGGGTAGCCAAGAGTTTGGCCTGCAGTGTCTTGGGGCTTATCAATGGGTTGTTGTTCAGCTTGGGATTCCTGAGCTCCTTAGTCACATCTTTGCAGGTAACTATAAATCACCTTCTGCAGAGCCTGAGGTTTTGCAATACTTGGCCCTTTGCAATTTTGCGTCTTCTGCAAATAACAGGAGTGGCCATTTTTTCTCTGCTTGAGACAGGCTTTTCAGTTACAGGCTCTGGGTTCACAAAGAACTAGTTGGGCTGATTCTGCTTCCTTGCCAAAATTATTAAATTTCATTAAAAGCGGCTAGAAACACATTAAGTTCCTCTATGCTCTTGTTTTTCCATATAAGGAATAGTTGCCAGTGGGCTGGAAAATTGTCAAAGAATCCATAAAAGCATCACTAAACAGGCTCAGGGAATAGAGATTACATACCTGGGCAAGTGTACACCTCTGGTCCAGGATCTTTACTGGCAGGTGGCCTTTCCCCTCAGGTGGGCTCAATGTTGGTTCCTAGTTGAGAACTTCCCACTGTTGCTGTGATGGTGATCAGTTGTGCACAGGCAGGTGACTTCTGGTGTCTCCCTTTCTCCCCATATCAAATCACACCCACCTGTACAGCTGATGAAGTCCCAGAGGACAAACCCTGCACCCTAACTGTTCCCCTGTATGTCGTGCCATGCTTTTTCATGGTGCAGCAGTTTGACTGGCTGCACAGCTAAATGTAGGTCCCGGGGAAGCTTTAACTAATGATTTAGGAGTGCTGTCACCATAGCAGGGCTCTGCATGGGGCAGGGGTCCCTGCCACCACTCACATATGTGCTTTGAGAACAAGGGGATGTGCTGATGACAGAGCTAAAGCTGAGCTGCTTTTCACCAACAGTGGTGTCCCCCAGCCTCAGGTGACAGCAGTGCCACCCCAGGAGGATTTGGACAGGCTCACAGCTCGTGCATTGCTGTATGGGACTGCACCACGTCTGTAGGGTTTGGCTCTAGGGCAGCTCATCCAGTGGCAAAGTATTCCCACTCCCTCAGCACAGAGCTGATTAGGACAGACACAAGTGTACTGCAGGCTTTAGCTTTTACTGCCTCATTTTTCACACAGGCTCCTGCCCTTTCTACAAAGTCACTAAAATCATGGAAAAACCCCACGCTATTGCAGCAAACCATCAGCATGGCTGTCATGTCTCTGTGCCTGGTCTGCTCTGCCCATGAGAGCAGCTGCCGCATCGGCTACTGAGGCTGCTCGGGGTTGAATTTATTTTTAAATTTATTTTTATTACAGGGATAGTTTTGACTTTTCCACTTTTCAGGTTCAATCACCCTCTCATCGTGTCTTTTCCTCTCTGAGATCACTTAATAATGCATGAGAAGGAGCTCAGGCTGCTTTCTCTGCCACAGCAGCAATAATGCAGCGCGTCCCTGCTCTGTGGAGGGTCAGGTTTCTGCCGCTCGGGAATTCGACAGATGGAAATGCTGGGATTCTTTCCATGGCCCTCCTGCCTCCCAGGCCCCCAGGATAGCAGAAGATTATCGGGGGCATATCCCAGCACAGTCGCCGGCATGGGAGAGGACCTGTGAGTGAGGGTGGGGGGAGAAGAAGGGGGTATGAGTCATTATTTTAATGAAACTGTTGGAGATGAGACCTTTCCTTTGCCTGGGAAGGCAATGCACTCTTAATTGTACTGCTAATTAAATCAGTTTGGCTTCTTTAAACTGATTTTTTTCACTCTCATTCCCCAACTAATTAAAAAATTCAGACACGAGGTCCCTTTACCACCATCCTGAAACTGATGCTGGTGTCTCCTCTCCTTTGTTTTCTCTGCACCACATCAGGAGCAGTCCTCTCTTCCAAGGGAGTCTAAAGAAGATGTTCAGACTCTGGGGTCTGCCCGAACTCCTTCACCCAGCAAGGATGAAGCTGTAACTACAAGCTCGAATGCTTCTGCAGGACATTGTGCTGACACCCTGAGTCACTGCTGCTTCCAAATACCCACTTACAGAGATGTAGGGACTGGTCCTTATGATCAGACCCTTCCCCTGTCCATATGGGGGTTGTTGCTTTCAGATCAGCCCCTTTTATACCAGATGCCCCACAGGTGCCAGCCTGGTATAGTAGAGGAGGAAAGGGAATTTTGGAAGCTGGTCTGATGGCAGAACAATGTATGTCTTACCTCCCTAATCTGTGGTGTCTGTGAGAGCTAGGGTTTTCAGATGATAGAAGATGAGACAGAAAAACCTGGATTAGGAAAAGTGCACATGAGGTCACTAAAAAGGGGAGCGACAGAGAGGGCGTCAATGCCAAAGCTAAAAAAGAACAAAAAAGCTCATTTGAACAGGTTTATGTTCCAAAAAACACACCAGTGGTGGTTTTCTCTTTTATATGCCTATGCTCTTTGTACTTAGAAGCATGGATGGGAGCACCAAGGTGCATAAACCAGGGATTTTGTGGTTTCAGGATCAAGTGACAGCCCGTGCTGGAGTGCGCACAGGTGAGGACATCTTGAAAGATGGACTGGAACCACACTCATCCTTCAGCCCTGATTCTGCCTCTCATAACCTCTTGCATTCATTGACATTGTGGCATGATGGTTTCTGACTTTGGCCCCAGTCCTTTCTATGTGGGGAATGACCTGGGTTTCTTTGTCCACAGCAATCATCTTTCCTTCCAAAAAACCCCAAATCCCACCTACCTTCCGGATTTCATCCCAGATTGAATACATGCTTGTTTCAGCAAGAGCCATCTGCACAGTAACAAAAATATTCATCTTCATTTTAGAGCAGGAAACATTGCAAAAGCCAAAGCTGGTTATATTTTACAGTTATGTCAGCTGGCTGAAGCAGTCTCACAAAAACAGTGTTGCTGTCAGAAATGATTGTTGGGATATGGAAATATCAGTGGGGCACACAGTGTGGAATTTTGGGAACCATTCAACTGATTCTACAGTTGCTTCCAATGGAGAAAAGGCTGAACAGGAATCCATCACCTAAAGCCATCTAGTATGAGCATGTACCCCAGATGCTCAGTTATGGACGAGTGAGCACAATGAGATCTGTTTGCTGCCTGGGCACACTGGGTGAGTGCCCTGAGCTGATGCTGTGACAGGGACTCCCCTCACAAGTTTCCTCCTCCTGCATTTGCAACCCTCACCTCATTTTTCCACTGCTAATGCTTTCTAACACAGTGACAGAGTGGCTAAATATGTGACTTAGACACA
The DNA here is from genome assembly GCA_013400695.1 of Neodrepanis coruscans. Taxonomy (NCBI): domain Eukaryota; kingdom Metazoa; phylum Chordata; class Aves; order Passeriformes; family Philepittidae; genus Neodrepanis; species Neodrepanis coruscans. The sequence goes on along the minus strand of VYZS01056239.1, from coordinate 51,884 downwards.
TGTATAGTATGAAGTCATTGATTTTTGTCTTCGTGGGGACATATACAGTGCTCTGAAAGCTGAGAATGTGGGAGTGGGAGCTGACATCCTCCCAAAACCTGGATGGTGCAGCCACAGTGCTCCATGGCCAGCAGAGCTGCAAGGGGAAGGAGAATATAAGTCTTATGAAGAGCAACTGAGGCAGCTGGGGGTATTTAGGCTGGAGAAAAGGAGGCTCAAGAGGGCCTTATCGTTCTTTACAACTACCAGAAAGGGGGTAGGAAGCAAGAGTGTGAGAGGAAATGGCCTCGAGCTGTGCCAGGGACGGTTCAGTTTGGATATTAGAAAAGATTTCTTCACTGGAAAAATGGAACCGACTGCCCAGGGAAGTGATCCCTAGAACTGTTCAAAAAATGTGTAAATGTTTTGCTTAGGGACATGGTTTAGTAGTGGGCCTGGCAGTCCTGAGTAACTGGTGGGACTGGATGATCTTAGAGGCCTTTTCCAACTTTAACAATTGCATGATTCTGTGATACATGCCAGGATTTCAAATCCTCAGACTTGAGGTGACAGGGAGGAAGTGGTGTGGCAGTGGGGCTGCTGTAGTGCTTCATTGCCTTTGGCTGGTGAGGGAGAGCTGGCAGGCAGGGACATCACCACAGGGCGAGCTTCCTCTCGGCTCCAGGGAGGAGAGGCAGGGTATAACATGGAATATCAAGCAGGCATATCGTTTGACTTTATCCCCTTATGAGGCCACTTTGTAGTCTCTGTCAATCCTGCATGACAAGATATGTAGATGGAAGCCAGCATTTGCTTTGTGTCTCAGTTTGCCCTCTCCAGCCATGTACAGAGGCTTAAAGAGCCTTCAGAACAAGGACAGAGACAGATCCTTCACCAAAATATGTCACTGCTGGCTGACGCAATCCAGGCAAGAGACAAGGGGACTTAAGACAGCTCACGAAAAAAATGCCATGAGACTCGCCTTTAAACCTTGCCTTCAGGCTTTTGGACTTAAAAATAACACACACCGTTGGCCCTTTATGTTTAGCTCACTGGGGGCTTTCTTTCCTGCAGGAATGCAAGGATTAGATGGTCTTCACTGCTTGTACAGTGACTCCACCAGCACCCCGTGAAGTGATCAAGTTCTTCTCTCCTAAAGCCCACACTGGATTGGCAGCAGTGGTGCAACAGCAGATGCATGAATGAGATTCCAGCGTTCCGTGTTTGGGCAGGAAGGAGAGGAACACTGTGCAGGACAGCCTCTGAGATGGACTCAACCAGGACTTCAAAGCGAAGTGAAGACTCCAAGAAGAATATGGGTGACATTCAGGTCTGTTTTGTAGGCAACACACCCTACTGATCGCAGTGCCCTGGTTTCTGAGGGTCAAATCTAGCTGCCTGGCTGAAAGCGGTGACAAGTTGCCAGCTCTATTCCACTGCCAGCAGTGGAATAAAGTGACTGGGAATGACACTAGGAAGTGGTTGCAAAGGTTTGTTAATCAAGGAAGTGTTAGATAGTCAAGTACTTAGCAGGATGCATCAAAATCATCAGAGTGGAGAAGTGTAACACTAGGCTGCAGTTGGAGCCAGGACTGGAGCTGTGGCTGGGGACACTGGGGACTCATAAACCTCAGTCTGCTCTCAGACCTGAGTCTGAGCTCTCTGCAATACACAAAAATAATTTGTGGGGTAGAACAAACAATGGCTCTGGTGCTGGCTCCCCTCCAGTTCCTCCACAAGACAGACACCTAAGTCTGAGATATGCAGCCCCCAGCCCTGGTCTAGGCAGTAACTTGCTCTGTGATTGACCGGTGAATGTAGATGTGCAGTTCCAAGACACAATCCCTCAGCTTGACAAGACAGGGCAACCAAATTCAATCTCCTCCTGACCCATGAAGAAGAGGCTACCCACCTCTTCTAAAGAATGGGCAGCTCAATGCTGAGCATCCTAGGCAGGAACTAGTACATTGTACATGGGACACAACAAAGTCTCAGCCCCCACTGACCTACCTCAGCTGCTGCCAGCACCTACTCGTCTCTAGTTTTTACCCTGGGGCCTGGAGGGCTGTTGATTAGCTAACTGACACTTTTTTTTTTTTTATTAAGCATTTTTTGGTCATGTAACAATTTGGGGATGGTGGGAAAGATAAAAATAGAAGAGGAGATTTACTAGAAGAGGTCTATAATGAGCGTCCACACTTCTGAGAACAAATCTGAGATGTGGGCTCTGCATAACAGCAGAAGACAACTTTGCCACAGAGGGGGAGACTCATGTCTTCATTTCTTGGGGGACAGATGAGTGATGGAGGAGTGTCCCAGAGCATGTCTGATATGCCTGAAGATTGTCTTGCAGGTACTGGGAGACAAATATTGTTCAGAAGGAATTTTAATAGCACAGACAGTGAGGTGCTGGCTGCTATGTGGGTATTGTTGGGCTTTCCCTAGATGGTACCAGCCCTCTGTCCTGCTGCAGGAGTAGTCTGGCCATCCAGCCAGAGAGATGTGGCAGCAGACAGTGGCGTGTTTTGGTCTGTGCACTTTGGGATGAGATTCCCAGTGGTGTTGGGCTTCCTCAGAGCTGGGGAAGTGGTTTCAGCTGAAATAATGCAATGCTTCCCTGTCCCTCCCAGCAGCCCAGAACATCAGTGCTGCCTGTCAGAGGCTGCTGAGGTTGCCATGACTTTCACTTTCTGACAGTTTCAGGCTTTCCTAGAGGCTCCTTCTTGTGTTATTTCACCTGGGGTTCAGCCAAAATAATTCTGAGGCTCCCTTTGTACTAGTCCCTTAACACGTCACCTCCAATGGTGTTTCACAGAGCCTCCTAAGGTGCTCTGCTGTTGGAGGCTCTATCGCAGTATCACTCCTACACGTGGATAATAGCCTCCTCCAGCCCGCTGGATTGCATTGAGATAATCAGTCTTCTTTTTAACTACTTCAGCCTTCTATGATCTTTATGGAGCAATTTGTTATGTTAAGTGTAGGACGTAGGATGGGCCACCAGGGCAGTGGGCCTTAAAATATGCTTGGTAGAGAAGGAACATTTGCAAAGGTGAACTTGAGGTGAGAGGAACGCATAGCTCAAATGTCAAATGCCATGCTGAAAATGTGTTTGATGATGAAATAAAGATTGGTAAACTCTCTTGTGATGGCTGGTTTGAGAGATCAAATATTGCCTTCAGGCTAGGTGTAAAAACGTGGAGAATCTAAAGACACATTGTGCTGGTGAAATGGAAAAGTGGTAGGTGGTCATTCATAACAATCTAATAATGCTGGGAATAATTTGAAACAAATTAAAGGTGAAAAACAGAGTCAAAAAATGAAAAAAAAATAGAAAAGGAGGTGTTGCTAATATTTCTTGTCCTGTAAGAATGAAAAATTTTCCTTGTGGGTAATTGGACTCTCTAGCCAAGTGAGAATGTGTAATTGTAATTCCTGTGGAGAAGAAACTGTTGGTTGTCATCATTAGTGATAATGTATTAGTACTGGATGTTCTGATGATGGCCCTCTGTGGTCAAGTAAACATGCCTGCAAGGCTTAGCAATAGTCCCTTCCTTTTAGAGAGCACTTAATTACATCTAGAGAGACCTATTGCACCTTCAAACATGATAAATTACCATTGCTATGCTTCTGACACTACTGCTGCCTCTGCTGCACAGTGGTAGAGATCAGGAGACTCTGTAGGTGGTTCCTTAGTAAAGTAGAAATCATTACCACCTTCTGAGTCTACCCTTAATGTGTTTTATTTCCACACACCTTCTCATCTCCTGGGTCTGAGCTGGCCAAATGACACACACAGTTTTCTTTTTGTCTGACCTTCCAGCCCTTTGCCAAGGTGCAATTCTCAGGAGACGAAACACCCTGAGAAGGTCTACTGCAATCGTTGACCCAGCAATCAGGAGGAAAGGAGGTAGCTCACCCAGCAGATCCTCACAGGACTAAGCACCCCCTGAAGATTCATGAAAAAGCTTATGTTCAGTCATCACACCTCAGGACAAGAGTCAAAAAATGAACCAGAGCTCTGGTAAAGTGCTCTTCCCCTTTCACTACTCATGAGGGGAAGAGATTGCCTCAGCCTCACGAGTCCCTTGCAGAAATCAGCTTGAAGAACAGCAGAACTCTCAGGTGATCCCTCTGTATTTATGCAAATTAACTCTTAATGGGGGAAAAAATAACTTTAGAATATTTCTCTGGTCACCTTTCTGATTTGCAGCTATGAGGTTTTACCTATTAGTTGGTATACCTATTTACCTATAGTTGGTACCTATTTAAAATGGTCCTTGGGAGCAGGTTGGGGTGGCACTGTTCAGGCAGGCCAGGAAGCGTTCAGAGAAGCAAACTGGTTCTCTGAATGCAAACGAGCCCTCTGAGATATCTGTAAAGCTCTTTCTTGTGGGATTTTCTAAATACTGTGGTCTAACGGCTGTTATTTGCTCCTTTGTACTGAAGGTAGGTGCTGAATGCATACCCTGGCATGAGGTGATGCTGTTTGTCCAGACTGCAGGTTGGGCACCAAAATTAAATGAGTGCAGACACACTGAGCCTGTGAAAATAAGAGGTTCATAGGCCATTTTTATCCAGGCACTGAATCACGTGAGTGTGGGTCTTGCTTGGGCTGCATTTGCCTTTGTTTTATAGAATCGTAGGGTCATTAAGTTTGGAAAAGACCTCTAAGATCATCAAGTCCAGATATTAACCAGCACTGCCAAGTCTGCCACTAAACTATGTCCCCAAGTACCACATCTACATATCTTTTAAATTCCTTCAGGGATGGTGACTCCAACACTTCCCTGGAGAGTCTGTTCCAATACTTGACCACCCTTTTAGTGAAGAAATTTTCCCTAATATCCAATCTAAACTTCCACTGGTGTAACTTGAGGCTGAGTCCTCTATCAGTCCTTACCTGTAAGAAGAGACTGACCCCCATCCATCTACAACCTAATATCAGGTAGTTGTAGAGAGCAATAAGGTTCCCTGTGTGCCTCCTATTCTCCAGGTTGAACAACCCCAGTTCACTCAGCTGCTTCTCATCAGACTTGTGCTCCGAGTTTCCCACTAGTGTAGCCCCGATGACTTCACTGCCATATAAACAGGGTAGGAATCCTATGGTAAGTGTCTATGAGCTTCTGGTAGGACTTCAATATACAGTGGTGCAACAGGTCTGCTTCTAAAGTCAGGTGTGTTTCCTTCAAGTAACTGTATAGAAGAGATCAGAGGCACGGTCCTGAGTGGGTCTGGAGGTCACTGCTTTGGTGATGATGGGCAATGATAGGTCTAATGTTGAGTATGAGCATTTTCCCATCTCAGTGCCTATGTGAGTGAACAGATCCATGAGAACACAACCTTGCTTGTCCAGAGACAACACCCACGATGCTTCAGCCAGTCTGCCAGTGTCTTCCAGTTGAGGCAACAAAGTCCAGGTTCCATATGCAAAGCTGCAGAGAGCTTTTCCATGCTCATTTCTTCTAGACAAGGTGGTTGGGCCATGGAGGTTTGGGGCTACTCAGGGCATGCTGTACCTCCACACCAGGGCAGTCATGGCTTCCATGGTAGAGCTGGAGAGAGCTGGTGGATTGAAGAACATTTCCATTGTGAGCCTCAGCTCCCCTGTAGCACCCAATTCCAAACTGCCACGAGGCAAAGATAAACTGTTTCTGTGCCCTCTTAGTTGCTTTTTGTCATACTTTCAGCATTGGTTCACATCCTGTTCTCTTTTCACTGTAACTTTGAACACTTCTCTCTCTGTCTTTTCCAAGCCTGATGCCCTGCCAGGATATTTCCCTGGGAAATCTCCCTGACCAGAGTCCTTGAGCCTGTATCCTGCACGAGACGAGGATACACAGTGACGTTTATTTGCCATAGGGCATCAGGGCTTGCGGCTCTGGTTTGCTCCTGCTTGCCTGCACATTCCCGCTTGGGATAACAATATTGTCTCAAGGAGTGGCTGGCGTAGGTACAGGATCAGGAAACTTGTTTGGTCATGCCGTAATCAGAGCAGGAACTCTCTTATCTGCTCTTATCACGCAGTGCTGCAGTGGGGCTTCCCTGACACAACATTCCCTTTGAGATCCATCTGGCTCAAAGGCTGCCAGCGTGGGACCAGAGACCCTGGTACCCTGAAATGGATGAGGCTATCTTCCCTGCACTGATGGCCATGTTCTACTTCCTTAGGGACCCAGAAAAGCATGGAGGGAAGGAAGAAGTGCAGGTGAAAACCTACGCACTCATTGCTACTCCAAGGCTGGGGCCTGTTGCTCCCTTGCAAGCAACACTGCAGAGAGATGCTGCACCTGCTGTAAACCCCAGGGAAGGGCATTTTGACTACACATAAGCCTCACCAAGTAGCATGAGAACTTCCAGGAAGAATGCCTTGGCATTGGGCACTTCAGAGATCACACATTGGCCAGCAGATGCTTGTGCTGCCTTATCCTTGCTACAGTAGGCTTTCCTGTGCTCGTGTCATCTGCTCATGAGTGAGCTTTGAGAAAGATGAGCCTAAGTTTTGCACTTGTTTGAGGATTCCACAACAAGATAATAAACTTCACCATGGTGTTTACCACCCCTCCAAATCCTGCCCAATGCTGCCTGACCAGTTTCTGATCAGGATTGAAGGCAAGTGCCAGGTCTGCTTTGTACTGCAGCCCTTGACATGAAGGGTGGCCTGTTTCAGGCAGCGGCAACCAGGAGCAGCTAATTAACCCTCACCTAATTTGAAATAATTGCTACACAACACAAATACACACTAGGATGGTTAATGCATGCCCTGCTCTGTGGTTGATTGTCTCCTGGTGTTTCTGGGCAGCCAGCGTTTGATGATGATTCCTCTGGATCTCCCCTTTCCCATATGGAGGAGCTGAGAGCGTGAAAATTCCTACCCTGACAGATGTCCTGTGCCTCCCTGCCATCAACTCCATGCATGCATGACATGATGAGGCAAGAAGATGAAACAGGAGCAGGAATTTCTAATGGCATTTGAGTAGAAGGAGAGACTGGTCTTTAGAAATTACAGGTTCAAGTTCATTTCTCTACTATCTCTTCAGAGGAAGTGTCTGCAGATTTTTCAAGCCTGTTAAAAAAAAAAAAAAAGCTGGTGAGCTTAGCAGACATATTTCATCATTTTGTCTCAAACCTTGTTCCTCATGAAAACACTGTGATATTCAAAAATAAAGGGGTGAACTAGCAGTTGCAAGCTTTGGGAAGGCTTGGGTTGGGTCCAAATGTGGGCAAAGTGACCCTGGGCTGTTGCTGTCAAAGTACCAATTGTGTCTTCATCTCTTTGGTATCCCTGGGGCTGCTGTGGCTGACAACATCTTTACAGACTTCCCCGAAATCCCATAACAGAGTTTTCCATCATTTGAAGACTGCTATGATGTGTTGCAGAATTATCTACTGAAAGGGGGTGGAGGAACTGGTCAGGACAGGGAGCAAGGATCATGGTGTCCTGGGCAGGGTCTGAAAACAAATCGGACAAAAGTCTTCAGCACAGAGCTGGAACATTGAAACAGTACAAATGCAAGACGTAAGCCTTAGGTTCAGCAAAGCAAGCTGCTGGCTGCAGGTTTGGGCTGCAAGATTGAACCTAGTGCAAGTAAAATTTCATACAAGAGAAATGGGCAAAGACTTGGAAAGGAAAGCATCTCTCAATATATTGCAAGGAGCATCAGCAGTTAAGCAGCATCTCATGGGTTTGCCCTGCATCTGAGGCATTACCAGCATCTACAGGCTCTTATTGTCTATTATTTTACAATAAATCACAGCAGATCTTCCCCTGATGGAAACTCTCTGTTCTTGGATTTAGGGGGTGAGGCACACTAGGGGCTGGCTGGGTTGGGATTGAATGTGTTTGCACATTCCCTCCCCTTATAGGATTGAATCCCTGTCAGCCTGGTGATGGATGCACTGCTGAGCCAGTGTATCTGATAACCAGAATCATTAACTAAATTGTTGGAGGGTCAGGGGTTGGAAGGCCCAACACCATCCTTGCTCCCGGTTTTACTAGGTTCCTTTGTCGTATTGTGTGTGAGCACAAGCCATGTAGGCAGGGAAAGCTACTGCAGAGCCCTGGCATCAGGGCTGAGCCACAGGGGGATGTGATGAGCAAGGGACAAGCTGTTTGCATAGGGATGGGGAAAAAATTGTGGTGTTTGGGTTGCTCAGCCACTAGATCTGCCGTATCTTTGGGAATGAATGCACGATCATTCACATCTTCCTTTGGGAATGGTATCTGCCTTTCCTCTTTGCAGAAGGAGAAAGAGCACTGTGGCTATACTGGCTTCCACCCCCATTTTCTTCGCTGCCCTCCCCCTCTTCCTCCTCTGGGAAAGGTCATTTATAGGACGCAGCCTGTCTCCCCATTCCATGAGGGCCTCCCTGCAATATCTAGCTGTCACACACATGCCTAGGAACTTTTCTGGAAAATTGACCTCCATTTACTTACGTCTGATACACAAACACGTGCAGATCCCAAGGAGGCAGCTACTTTCCCAGGCAGATGTCTCCGAGTGTTAAAAAAATAATCAGCTGCAAGCTGGGATGTTCCTATTCATCCTGGAGGGCAAACTGCAGAGGAAAGAAAGGGATGTGACTGTCCCCTGTCTTTTTATGGAGTGTCTGTTGCTTGAGCGGCTATTGAACCAGATTCAATGCACCACTGAAGCATCTGAGAGGGGATTTAGGGACTTAAAATTTGCCTGTGGGCACTGGCACACACCTTGTGAAGAAATGGCTGCAATCCTGAAAATGTTATCAGGATAAAAAAAGAGAGGGTCTCAAGTTGGGGCAGACAAGAGGGAATGGGAATGGGACAAAGTGGCAGCAGGACACTCAGGTGGGCACAAGACAGGAAGAAAATCCCCTGTGATGAAGTTCCCAAGCAGAGACATGTGCTGCCCAGCAGCTTTGGGAAATACACTGGGAAAAGTGTAGAGAGAAAATGTATGATATTGAGTACATCCACTTCAGTGACCAAAAATACTTTTGCTCATTCTTCAGTGTCACAAGAAGACATTTTTGTCATAGCTTATTTAGACAGCTGCCTGCAAATAATCAGGTTGAGTCCTTTTCTGTCAGGAGAGAAAAAAATTAAAAAAAAAAAAAAGGAAAGGAAAAGGAAAGGAAAAGGAAGTGTTATTTCTTAAATAAATTAAAACTTTCTGTGGGAACATGGAGCTTTCAAACAAAAGTGACTTTGCAAGAAGTTACACTGGTACTTTCCTACCAAGGTCAGGATATTCTCTCAGCCTTTTCTAAGACCTTATTTGTTTTTTCCTTTTTTTTTTTTTTTGAACAACTGTTCATTAATTTTTAATGCATATTCTATTATAAACATCAGTGCGCTTCAGAAAAAACTGAGCCTGGAACAAGAAGCATTGATAGTATTGATGGAATATGTTCTTCTGACATTTGAAGTCCCACTTGTACCTTTGGAAGAGGATTTCAAACTTTTTTTAATTACATTTTGGGTTGGAACCAATATTTCAAACTCAGATCCAAATCACATAAATTCCCTGCCACCCACCAAAGGAAATTCTCGTTCCGTGTAGTTTTACTCATTTCTCCCTCAGACTTGTGAAATGTGTCATTGCCAGTGCCGCTGCCAGGAGGAGGGTTGAGGAGCTGCAGAGCTGGCAGAAAGCCACTTATGGGCTGTGGGGAATGGGAAAGCCTGTGAGAAAAAAACAAACACCAGCCACTCTGAAACATGGATGTTCTTAAATCCAAAAACCACAGGTATCTGAGGGTACAGGGGATTTTACCCCTGGTGAAAATACATCAATATCCATGTGACTTACCAGTATATGATTTTAGAGAGAATTCCCTGGGGAACATGTGTGAGGAGTGTGGAAGGCAGCAGGATGCAGTGACCCTGTGAGTATTCCCTGGAATCAGGGGTTCTGCAGGCAACTTCTTCTCCAGGTTCTGTCCAAGTAATGCCCCACGCTGTTTGTAGGCTGGGCTCTGGTTCAGGGGGGCTGTGCTGCAGACCTCTGACTGTATTAACCCTACTGCTTGGTGACCTTTGACAGGAGACAACCTGGCTACAATCCCTGGGGAGGTGCAGGCAGAAATGAAAGCAGGAGATGGCTGGAGAGGGACCCGTGGGATATCCAGCTTCATCACACAATATGGGGGGGGGGGGAACTGCTGAAAAAGCAAAATGTTCAGAGGTGCTTTTCCTCAGCTGCTCTTGGTGTGATACCACTCAGAGATGTCAGATGCACATTGCACACTGTCCAGCACGGCAACAAATAGGAAGGACACTCTCTGCAGAGAGGTAAGAGCCACAGGACCAGTACAGGCACACATGGAAGATCAGATTAGAGGGGACCCAAATTCGTGGGCAGTAGAACTCCTGCCGAACAGATTCTCTCATTTGCACCACCAAAATTTGAGGGCTTCTGTGGACACAGTGGCTGCACACCACAACGTTTGTGGAAAGCAATGCCCATACCAGGGGCTGGTCCCCCACTAGCAGAGCTGAGCTGGGCTGCTAGGCATGCTCTGAGGTCAAAGAAGGCTGGGTATCCCTGCCCCACAGCTGTCTCCAGACCCAAACACGAGCCCAGGTGAAGGGAGCAAGCCTAGGAACAGTTCTTTGTATGGGAAGGAACCAAGCAGGTGCCCTCAGAAGGTCTCATTAACATTCCATCAGGCAACAGCTTCTGGATACATTGGGGAAAGCAGAAGAAAAAAGCTCTGCTAAAAGCTGGCCTCATGCAGTAAATTTTCAGCATATTTTCCTCTCCTGTGACTTTCTCCCTCTTCGGTGGTGTCCTACACCAGCCTTCAGCTGGCTTACTCAACAGCTGGATGGTGTCCCAGTCCCATTGCAGTTGTGTGGGCTCCAAATCCTCTGCACTTGACTCCCCGTTTGGGAAACCACATTGAGGTCACTTGGGAAACTTGGCACCTCGAGGTTTCAAAACTGTGTCTAACTCAGAGGTGTGCAGGAGCTGCTGCCTTGAGCTTGGTTTGTGAGATGACCGCAGATATCATCTCTAACATGAGAGCTGATTAATGCCACCCAGGCCATTGCTGGAGCATTTAATGAATTGCGTCTCTTCTCTGCCTAAGATGGGTAATTTTTTATTATTTATTAGTCATAGGGAAGACGGATTCCTCATATTTGTAAGCCATGGACTGCTCTGTGGCATCCAATTAGTTTGACAGAAGAAAGCTTCTTGATCTCATGTCCAGATTAAAAGCAACAAAAAGTAAGTTCTTTGTTCCTTCTGCTGAAGGCTGAAGGATTCACAGCATGGTATTAGAAAACTGAGCATTCCTATGCAAAGACTTTATATTTTAAAGGGGAAATTATTTGATAACCAAGCATACTGCCTGATGCACCCTTTTAGTGACACTGTTGTGAATGGTGAATGAAATGGTGAAACATTAATTGCTGGAGTCAGCCAGCTGTGGGCAGATAGTTGTCACCTGAGACGCGACACTGCACAGAGGGCAAGAAAACACTTCCAACCAAGCTAATAATTCCCAGAAGGGAATTTTTTTGGTGAATGTGAGCAAGTTCCTGTGAATTTCTTGGAATTATTGACTACTGACTTGGGTTTTTTTTGGCAAGTGTGAGTGGGGAATTTGGTTGGGGCTTTTTGTTTTTTCTCACTGCCAGAATTTCAGGTCCATTCTGATTTGAAATGTAGGCAGTGGCATATGTGTGTGTGTGTGCCAATGAACTGAATGAAACTCTGAAGATCTGCATTCCAAGAAGGCTTTCTGTAGCAGGAAGGACAATTCAGTGGGAATTAATAATAGGGCCCAGGGAATAGAAGTGGGGGATAAACTGAGATTCTTGGGACCCATGTGGAAGAAAAAAGAGTGGAATAATAAAATAATCACAATAATGCAACGAACTGAGTTTCTCTGGCAGTCCCATGTGTCTATGTGAAGTTATGCTGTGCCAAAACTGACAAGCCAACAGTTTGATGGTCCTCTGGTTAAATAATTATTACCATGTCTTAAGTGAGGATTTGGTTACAGTCAGCTCCAGGAGATTAGCATGTCATTGTTTCAGGATGTTGGTGTGTCATTGCTCTGGGACATTGACACGACATTGCTCCAGGACATTACCATGTCACTGTTCCATGAAGTGAGCAAAGCCCAACACGGCAATGTCAAATGGGTCTTAATGGAGTATTGGTCTCTGGGATACATTTCTGTTCTGTCATGAACTAAGCCCAGCTCAGAGAAGAAGCTGCAGATGGAAAGTGGCTCCTGTGGATAGAAGGACAACTTGGGAAGTGTGGCCCATAGTGCATATCCAGTGTCATCTTTGCCTGGTTTCTAACCTCCAAAACTGGAAGTGAGACCTCCTGTTTCCAAAGTCAGAGCCCAGGCTGAAGTCCCAAAATCCCTTTAACCTCAAATTCTGCTGTCCTAGTAGCTACTGGTACAGGCACCAGATGGTCAGGGAACAAGGGGACTTTTCTCCCTTGAACAAACCACCAGTATTCTGGCTTTTCTCCACTCAGGGTAAAGCCAAAGACATAGTCAAGGTGAGTGCACCTCTTGGGCTTTGCCTTGGGATGGAAGGAAGGAGGAAAGTGTCTGGCCTCTCTGCACATCAAGTTGAACACAGAATGCAGGGTACAGGGGGGCTTCCTCTGGGTGTGGAGATAAAAAAACCTGTGGAAAGGAAACCTCTTTCTCCAGTGAGCAGATCTGGCTATTAAGGTCCTACATCCTGAACTTCTCATCCCAGCCTTCTCTTTTGATTTGGGCCCTAAAACACTGCCATAACCAGGCATGAAAAGTACAGATTCTAGATGGTGGCTCTTTGTTCCTTCAGAATTTAGGTGTTGTTAGTGTTCTTTTCCTTTTTTAAGGGCATTTGAAAAGCCCCTACACTAGTGCTTAGAGCCTGCTCCTCCTTCAGTGTTTGAGTCAATAGCCCTCCTTAAGCATGTGATAGTCTCAAAACACCACCAAATGCTCCCCACAGCACTATCCTCAAACCTGTCCTGGCTGGTAAGGGATAACATCTGGGATGCCAACCCCCATGTCCAGTGCAATACTGGGCCCTGAGTTGTTTCTCTGCCCCCATGTTGTATTTTCATCACCTTTATCAAGTTGTGCCATCTCTGAACAGCACGTGTATTTTGTCAGGTTCCACATCGATAAGAAGCCATCTTTCCTTTCCATCTTTTAAAACCCGCTGTTTGTTCTTTATTCACTTCCTTCTGCTGATTTAATCTACTGCAGAAATGAGCCATTGCATTGTGGCTCTTCTGAACTCCTGGAGGAGCTGTGCACTTGGGCACCCTCCCACAGAAACCATCAGCTCCTTGTTCAGAGTTGTCACCTCCCATGGAGATACTTGCCCAGGACCTGCTGATGGTAACATTTCAGCCATAGGAGAGTCTTTAGGAAAACTCATCCAAAAGCACCTGGTTTGGCCATGAGTCCTATTCAGAGCTTGAGGAAAAAAATAAAACATTCTGAGTTCTGGAATTCATTTGCTGGTGACCAGGTTTCTGATGCTGATTGCCAGGGACAGAAGTTATCCATCATGAATGGAAGAGGCAGAGGAGGAGGGACAACCTTGGAGGCAGTCTCTCAACAATCTGAGTCTCTCTTTAATTTTAGCAAAGGGGACTGCATCAGTGCTGCTGGGGTCTGCAACATTACCAAAGGCATAGGTGGATTGACAGTTAAGGAGAAGCATATTTGAACCAGAAGGAAAGCACATGACTGAACAAAACTAGTGACCAGTTACTGGGACAAAGAGAGAGGTGTTTCATCTCCCAGAGCGACATGGGCTTCAGTGAAGCAAGATACTGAGGTGAAGCAATTGAGCTCAGTGATCTGTGTAAATCCAGATTTAACAATTCCTTCTGGCCGTAAACACTACAGCCCTGCTGGTTCTTACAGTTTACCAGGGGGAAAGGGCTGAATTTGGTAAACTTTGACATAAATTTCATGTTTTATATTTATACAGAGCAGTGCAGCATTTTCCTCATAGGGGAGCAGTTGTGTCTCTGTGTAGCAGCAGTCACTCATCAAAGAGTGGCAGCAAGTCTGGGAAGGGGGGACATCCTCTCGGAGGGTGACTGGAAACCATCCACAGCTGTCCGGGTGTAGTGGTGGTGCTGGCATCCCAGACTGTCTTCCCAGCTCCCAGGGAATCTCAGAGGCAGAGAGGGACGGTTCTGTGCTCCCAGAAAGGCACCTCCAGTGCTGGAAGCACCCTGTAGCACCCAGGCAGAAGCCTAATACAGAGGGGAGTTCAGTTTCTGAAGACGGTAGATAAACAGCATCCACATTGCTGTGTCCAGATCTGATGTTGGTCTACTTCATCACACATTCATGTAAATGCAGTTCTCTGAACACCCAGAGATCCCTAAACTGTACCAGCCAACTGCACTTGCCCACCAGTCCCTGTAATAACAAAAAGTCCCTAATGGCTTGAAAACCTACAAGAAATACAAGCTTTGTAACTCACCAAACCCACCTTGTTTCCAGGCCATTGCTCTTACAAGACAGAGGCTTTTTCCAGCTTTTGTCTGGAGGAGAGCTTCTTCACCACCTATGCAGGAACCCCTGGCACCAGCCCCCTGTTTCTTGTCAGGGCACACACATGTGTAAGCCAGAAGTGCTTCTAACTCACCTGAGCCTGGCCCCTAGTTGTTTTTTTTTAAGACTCACGGTATTTATTAGGCCTCCTATGAAACGATCTTGAGCATGGAGAGTAATGCAGGAGCAGCATGAAACCCATCGAGGAGAGTAACCAGAGCAGCAGCATCACTATAACAGCGGAGATAAGGGGCAGCCCTCACACTGCAGCTGATGAGTGACATGGTTTCAAGCCTTTTCAATGCCTTGAAGTGTTTTCCTCCTTGACTCAAACTAGAAGTAGCAAAACTTAAAAACAATTAATGTCCCCTTGGAGGGAAAAAAAAAAAAAAAGCAGCGGCAATTTTTCCTTCTATTTTTAAGTCTCACTTCACTACAATAGCTCCAATATTTCACTCCTGACTCAAAGGCAAAGTCCGAGGGAGCAGGATATGCTGTAGGGTATCTCTCTTGCCACACTATTCGTGTTATTTTCAAGTTCCTCTCTCCAGGGTTGATCTTGGCAGCAGATCACAGCGACAGCACAGCACAATGTAAACTGGAGCCATTGTTACTCCATCTCCTGCTCCTCATCGCTGCAACAACATTTCCCACTCGCCTCCCAGCAAATTGTTGCATGTCCCGTCCTGCTTCCCCCATCTCCAAAATCCATTAGGCTGCTGCAGTTCAGCTATTCATCTATCCCCCACAGAGGCATTGAAATAAAGTGTTTTCCCTTTGTCAGTTGACATTATGCAGGGTTTTAATGACTGGTTTTGGTGACAGCAGTGAGTGACCGTGCTGCAGGGCTGCCTGATGTTTCATGTCATGTGAACTGAGCAGGCAGAAAAGGGTAATAGGGAAGCATGAAGATATCAAAATGGCCTTATATTGCTTAATTTTCTTCCATCACCTGGTGAAGGCACAGTGTTGGGTCTGGTAGGAGGCCAAGAAGGTGGCCCCTTCTCATGGGATCAGCTCGTCATGCCATCTGAGGACCGTACCAGGGTTTAGACCAATACAGCCAGGTAGCTTTTGCTGATGGATGAGTTGCAAGACCAGTGGACAGCTCAGGGCCTCAGTCCTCATCAGTGGGGACTGGTCAATGGCAGCTGTCTTTTAAGGCTTTTGTTCCCTGATGCACATAAATACAGTTTATATGTGCATGCATCTGGGCTCTTTCCATCAGTAACAGAAAGCCAAAGGACACTGTACAGCATCAGTGTGATGCTGAACCTCAGCTGACCCATGTTGCTTCATATAGGTGCATGTTACTCTGGCCCCAGCAGCTGCAGCAGCAGGAGGATCCACCAGCAAAGCCAACCCCATCCCCCAACTCCTCACAGCCGCTGCACAGGCTGGCAGTGCATGGCACCCAAGATGGGCTGGGAGCAGCGATAAAAGTGACGTCCATGGGAGTTCACCGCCAACTTCAGTGAAACAGAATCAAGTCTTCAGTCACTTGGCATCCCACTTTATCAACGTGAACTTGTATCTCTCTCTGCTGCTGTTTTTCCAAGGGCTATTCATGGTTCAAAGCTGTAGACAATACTGTTCCTTTCTTCACTCACCGCCACCTAGTTATCTCTGGCAGAGTGTGACTCTGGAGAGAAGTAATTTGAGAGAGGAAATACATTGGAGATGGAAATAGCATGGAAGATACAGCAAGGACTCGACTTTCTTGTTTCTATCTTATTCAAGATTATGTTTCCTGACTGAATTCCTGAAGCCATTCGAGTTGTTCCAAAAATTATGAACGAAAATTTTCTAATGCACATTGCAGAGAATTCAGAATGATTCTGCTGACTTCCATGCTGTGGATTTGGGAAACTGGTATTGACAGTTTTCCCTTGGCTAAAGCATGAAACATGTGAAGACCCAGGGCCCTGAAGGAAACAAATGCCATGTCCCAATCAGATACATATGCTGGAACATTTCTATAAGCATCCCAGTTCATAGCCCATTGGAAAATCCATTTTGGTCTCTGCAAACATTCAGTTTCATAAAAATTCAGTAGGCAAACAGAAAAATAGTAAAATGGAAAATTTTACAACTAAGGCAGTGGCAGGTTTCTTCAGCTTTAGTTGAAATAAATGACTGATGAAACCCAAAGTCATAGGTTTTAAATCTTGTGTGTGCTTCCATTCCTTTGAAGCTTGCTGGATCAGTTCACCTGTACAGCAAGGAAGTTTTGTCTTCTTGTCCTGGACTTACCTCGAGTTTCCTAAGTTTACAATGGAATTTGGCTCAGAAGCTCTCACATGTTTCATTCACGGAAAGGTACAGTGAAGCAAGTGCACACAAACACAGGACAATTATTATAGTAAGAATTTTGCAGTCTCTACAAGACTTTCATTAAAAGACTAAAGCCATCATCCCATGGGTAAATCTGATCTGATTGACTCAATATTCTGAAAAATGTGTGCACAGACATCAGGTGATAAGTTTGCAATGAATAACAAAATGAATGAAGAATAGACATAATAGAAACAAAATGACAGGAAAGTTGTAAAACAATAACCTCGAGAAACAATTTTAAAAAATCCAATTTTTCCCCACTTAGCTGACCTGCAACAATCAAGGCTAGAAGGTAACATATACCCTAGAAAGGTATATGGGTCTGCTTGGAGCAGTCCCCTGAGGATGGAGGGGGCTCAGGGAAGCGTCCCATGGGCAGAGCTGCTTCTGCTGCCCCACTGCCTGAGACACTTGCACTGGCCAGGACACAGGGATACAAAGTGGCACCAGGACATGCCCTTATCCCTTCCATAGGGTTGGGGCCATGTGTTGGAAAGCCTCTCTCAGAGAATGGCTCTGAAGAGACCCTGAGCTGCCAAAATGCCGAAACTGAAACTTTCTGTCTATTTTGATCAAATCCAGCATGATCACAAAGCTTTCTCTTGCTTAATCCCAAATGGATTTGCAGGCAGGGAAATTTATGAGAAGTAAAGAGCTAGAGTTAAATAAACACTTGCAGGCCTCTGGCTATCCTGGCAGGGGAAAAAAAAAAGAAACCTGACAGCAAATATTAGCAACAGATTTTTAACAGGTCGAGGAATTATCATATATATCTAGGAAAGGAAAGAAAACAAAACAGGCACTCCTAAATCACCAGTGCTGATTTAAACATGAGCTTTTAAATATAGTGTGTGAGCAGCAAATGAGTTCTAATTGAGGAAAGCTTGTAAACAAACAAGAGCTTTCATCTGCAGCATCATTTGTGATACAGGCTCTGTGCTGGGGGCTGGACTGTGGCATCACAGCCTGGGCCTGGGAGTGGAGATGGGAGCAGCCTCTGATCTCCTTAATGGATTTCAAGGCATCCTGGAGCAAGGACAAACCACAAACCTGGACTCCCTCTTCTCAAGGCCTAGATGAGCAAAGAGAGCAGCACCAGATCAGCAAACCAGGGACACACCAGGATCCTGGGGCTGCTCCTTGTCCAGTCTCCTGCAGAGAACCAGAGCAATGTCTGGAGGAAGCCTCGGAGCAGTCAGCCCACCTTTTAAAACGAACTTTGAGAGATGTCATTTGTCTTGAAGAGATGTGAGGGCTCCTTCCAGCACTCCTGTGGGCATCTGATCTGCGCCATGTTCACTCATCATCTCCTGCTCTGGAGAAAGAACTGCCTCAGCACCAAAGGCTTATTAAGCACCATGAATTGTCCGAGGAGCAATTTGGGAGTCAGTCAAGGAAAGGAACATGGCTGGAAACAAGCTCCTGAAAGAGAGCAGGGGCTGGCTGTGGTCAGAAAGGAAAGGTTTGCTGCAGCAAAGCATGCACAGTTAATGCTCAGCCTGTGATGCAAGACCAGAGCAGATACAGCATGTCAGGAAATGTCTATGCAGTGCAGATACAATCAGGCTGAAAACACGCAGAGCATGCCAAGGAAGTAACCTTGAATGTCTGCTGGTATTTTTCTCTGGAAAGCAACAACAGGATATTACAAAGGGACAGAAGTGTGGACATGGTTGCCAGTGCTTACCAAGATACATAAATTACCTGCCCTGGAAATGAGCATGAAAGAGAAAAATGTTTATGACCAGTTCCAGAATAGGGCTCCTTAAAAGGCTAGCACTGGCTTTGTTTGTAGCAATGCCCCACTGAGCTCTCACGGTCAGCTAGAGGTTTTGACAGCAGGATGGTCACGTTCAGCATTAGAGCTCAGCCTTTCCATCAGGTCTGCAGGGGACAGGCCATGGAATACACTCCTGCTGCAGGAGGGACTTCCTGCAGTGGCTGTGCTGTGTGTGCGCCGGGGACTGTCTGCTGCTGGGAAGAAGCAGTCAGCCTATATTCAGTTTTTATTTCTAGAAGTTTTAATCTCTCTCTGCTCTGATAAATGATTAATCACTCAGATGAACCGAACCAGAAACTGGCAAATCAAAGCCACTCTTGTTTTGAAAACAAGTTGCCCACAAACCCCAGTTTAGCACCATACCCCACAGCAGGAGAAACACAAACCCCAGCAGAATATAGCACGCAGAGCTCCCAGCCCAAGTACCCAAATTTAGGCATGTGCATAGAGCAGCTTAACCCCGAGGATTGCTGGGACCCATATAGACCACCAGAGTCAATGGAAGCAGCAGCAGGTGCTTGGAAACACTGCGAATCAAAGCACTCATTTAGGGCACTAAATATAGAGCAAAATTTAAACACCCAGGCTGGAAAATGTCGGCCACGTACTCCCTCCACTGCCCCACGCTGCGGGTCCCACACACCCAGGCTGCTGCTACACACTGCCCCTAGAAGGTGCTGGGTCTCTGCTCCCACCGCCACTGCTCGTTAACAGTTTTTTTATCCATGGTGACACAGTGCAAAGAGGGTTCTCCTCCTCACTTTTTTAGAGGATATTGCTGCACTTGAGATAACCTCACTGGTTTATCTGTACTGAAAGCGATGTCAGCAGACTGTCAGAACACCTCCCTGCAGACCCGCCGTGTCTCAGCACTGTGCATGAAGGTTGTTCCTGTGTCACCATGGCAGGGACTCTTCCCAGGCTGAGCTTGGCATCCAGGCATGTCCCAGCAGCCCACTGGGGTCCAAGGAACCAAAGCAGCACAGTGCACTTACCAGCACATGCTCCAAAAAGGTCTCAACAGAACAGAGCTTTTCACTGCCAATTTTTTTTCCTTTTATTTTTTAGCTATAATTTTATCTTAAAAAATAGAAAGAGGGGGAGGAGAAATAGAGAGGAAAGCCTGTTGAGCCTGTTGAGAAGCTGCTGCACTCACTATTTCCATTTTCTTCTAGGAAATAAGAAAATGCTGCAGCATTGGAGCCTTTGGAGCCCTGCAGAGGGGCCAGCCCTGCCTAGGGAAGTTTTAGCCCCATGGAAGGCAGATCAGGTCAGGGACATCACCTTGGCTAGAGAAAGGGCTGGTTGGCACATCTCCTGCACAGGCTGACTTGAGGATTCAGCATTGAATAGCCCTCTCTTGCCCCTTTACATCTTTTTGTAAGTAACATACAGAGGATTTGGGAGCACAGCCCAGTCATGTAGACATACATTGGTGAAGGGATGACCAAAGAGGGAAGCACTAGATAAGCCATGTGGCAAAAGGAGAAACAGATACCAACTGTCCTTGAATTTCTAATCCATAAAGAGATCAGGTCCTGGGACCACATCGAACAAGGATACAAAAGGAGGGACGACTTCCCTCTCCCCAACAGCTATCATAGACTATTTTGAAATGACACAACACTTACAAGTTAATATAAAACTATAACTCCTAGATAAGCAAAACTAATTTTGAGCTACTTCTGAAAGCAGTTATGTTGCTGTTTTTTTCAGCACTGACAGGTACCAGGACCTAGAAAATCCCTGCCAGAGCATTTCCTTAGCACCTAAAACAATGAGCTGGCTGAAGGAGATCTTAGATGTGGGTAAGCTTGTCATAAAAGGCATCCCCTTAATGAACAAGAGCTGATGCTCTCTGATAGAAAATGATGGGGAGAAACCTCCTGGACTTGCTCTCCTCAAACTTGAGCAACCACATGTCTGCCCAGGGCTGGGCACAGGACAACAGCCACCCCTTCTTTCGTCTTCCTCTTGTATCTCCAACAGCAAACCACAAATGCTGGAGGTGCAGCATGAACATGGCCATTTTGGCCTCACCTTGGAGAATGTAGAGCTGTGGATACACTGCTTTTGAGAAAGATTGTGCCAGCTGTGACCTGTTGCACAGCTCTTCAGCAGCAGAGAAAGGAAGATGGGTGAACCGATGCAATGTGGTACCTAACTAACCCTCACCTCTAGATCTTGCTGATGTAGCATTCCCCAAAACACAGTCTTCTTCCACGTTTCCTGATGCCCACATCCTTTTCAGCCTCCTCCCTTCTGGGAAGGCTGCAGGGTTAATTCCTCCACTGTCTTGCATGCACAAGTCCTGGGCACTGGCATATCTCCCCTGACCTCATTCCAAACAAACAGGGTCACAATTCTCAGGTCCACCCCCAAACCCCAGTACTGCTCCTTGCAGACAGTCATGGCAGAGTGAGTTTCTTCACGGCCCCCAGCACTCAAAACAGCAGGATTCAGACAGCTTTACACCTTCACTCTGACATGAACCAGGCACACACAGAGCCAATGCAGGAAACAACCATCTCTATTTCCCCATCAGCATTGAAGTCAGCACACCAGGGACAGTCAAGAAAGGTTCTGAAGAGAATATAACAGTGCTGGCCTGTGTAGGGTGCCCGTGCATCAGATGCTGTTCAGTTTGGTCAATGACTCCAAATTGACAGAGAATAATTTGGAAGGGCATGGAGCTCATATAGGAAAACCAGCTGGAGACATTGCTGCAAGTAGAACAGAAGAGAGACTTTGAACCCCAAGATTCAGGGAGAAAACAGTACCTGCACTGTAAATCCCAAGTGTTATGGATATGGTGGAGAGGGAACAAACTGCTTGCTGTTTTCACATCACCTTATTAAGGAGCAGTTTCACAACAAACACCAGGAAATGCTTTTCCACCCAATTCATAGTGCAGTTGTGGAACTCATGTTGTGAAGGCCTAAAGCATAAAAAAAGATAACATGATGCCACAGAGGAGAGGTGCCTATCAAATGTCTGGCTCAGGAAGCCCTTAAACCACTGAGCAACACAATCTGGATGGGTGTGATTAGGGTTCATGCTGCAATTTGCACTTTCTTCAAGCATCTTCCACTGGCCACTGCAGGACAGAGGACATCAGACTAGATGGACCTTTGATCTGCACTAGTATGGCTGTTGGCTGAACCATCTTCCATCTACAGGTAGGGCTTTGCTAATTAATAGGTGGGGTTATGCCCAGAGTTGTGCCTCCAGGCAGATGGCCAGGCCTTCAAAGGGCCTTCTTTATGCTGCTTCCACGGCAGTTTCCAAACCTGCTCCACAGCTCCCTGGCTCAGCCTTCTTTCACATGTAGCCTATCAGCACAGCAAATCTGCCACAAGGAGAAGTCCCCTTCAACCCAATCCTCCTTCAAATGGGTGGGAGAAAAGATGGGATAGCAGCTGAGAAAGATCTACAAGTTAACAAGTCTCTCTCTACCACAGAGAGCTGAAGGATTTGCATTTGGTTGGTTTTGGGTTTCTTTTTTTTTACCGGAACATTTGAAAGCAACAGCCTTTCTTGGGAACCCATAGGTCAGAAAACATTGTACCTCCCTAGTCATGGTCTTGCATCTTTACACAGTGTCACAGTTCCACCTGGAAAGTGATCCTTCTGCCTTATCCACCACTGAAAAAAAAAAAAATCTTAGTTTTGTTTTCAGAAAAGCACATATTCCTTGTGCCTCTTAACACAGTTATGAAGTTATAAAGAGTAATATGGATGGAGTATATTAATATGAGCAAAAGCATAACATCTCATAAACACTCCTTAGGGTTTCCATGATTTTTTTTTTTTGCCCATCTAGAAAAAAATTGAAGCAGCTTTGTTGCCAGAGAAAGAAATTAACTAAGCCTCTTCATCTGAGCTGGGTCATAATCCTTTCATAAGGGTATTGCGAAGTACCCTTTGAGAAAGATGTGCTTCATCTGCATAGTTGTAGGTATGAACTATGGGACTTGTCATTGGCTGCAAGGATCACCATGATGGCAGTATTTGGTGTATGTAAAATTACAGGCCTGACACATGAAGACCTAATAGCTCCTTCCAGTGCCTAAAGGGGCTACAAGAGAGCTGGCAAGGCACTTTTGACAAGGGTACATAGTGACAAGGGGGATGGCCTTAAACTGGAAGAGGGCACATTTCAAAGTTATTTACTGAGGGTGGTGAGACACTGAATAGGTTGCCCACAGAAGCTGTAGATGCCTACATTTCAAAGTTATTCAAGGTTGGGCTGGATGGGGTTTGAGCAACCTGGTCTAGTGCAAGGTGTCCCTGCCCACAGCAGGGGCTGGAACTAGATGATCTTTAAGGTCCTTTCCAACTCAAACTGTTCCATGAAATCATGTTGATTGTCTGCAAAAAAACTCAACTGTTAACTTTGAAGTAAGACAGGTGGGTCTCTGTTCAGCTCATTTGTAACACATATTGCCCTGAACATGGTCTGTTTTTTTTCTGGCTCTATGCTTAGTACACCTACAATGCAAAAAGAAAATTCATATCAACCATCTAGATTTTCTGGACATATGAATTCCAGCTTTTGTAAGGGAAAAGATACTACAATGAACCATCAAATTTATTGATTATTGTAGGAAAAAAGATTTCCTATTTAGGAATATTACCTATGATATCAATTTATAAACATTTGATTACAAGCATGTTTACAATCAAGTGATTGAAGAAGAGATTTTTGTACTTCCACTAAAGTTTCTGCCATACTAAAAAATACATAGAGCATGATATATATACAGCAAAAGCATACTCATATAATAACATTACGCACAAGAATGGGTGCCATAGCAGGTATAAACTTGGAAAAGATTTAGTCATCTCTCATTCCCAAGAGTACCTTTTGTTCTTTTATTGTTCTTTAAGCCCATTCTTTATTTCACCACCTGTGATGAAACAAGGACACAAGGCTAGTTAAGGATTGCTTTGCAGCAATAAACAGAGCAAATCAGAGCATAACACAGTTTTTTCAAAGCAAGAGCAAGATTCCAACTAAGAATGACACAAACACCTACTTCACTGTTGAGAAAAGAGCAAAGACAATCACTCCTCTCCTCACTCACAATAAACCTCTCAGAGGTCACAGCTAGACTGTCTAACAGAAGGGATGCCAACTCCCCAGGAGAGTTTACAAGCTATTTGAACCCTTCTTCAGGCTCAGTCCTTTGGATGCACCAGAGAAAGAATAAGATGCCCTCAAGAACAATGAGAGTTCAATTCAGTCACACATCGTATCTCTAACACAAATTCCTCTGTAAGTTTGTTACGTGCTACTCCAATCCCTGTTGTCCAAGCCACCTCACAACTATCTTTGTAAATAGTGTTCTCCGCAGTTTTTGAGGCAGTGACTAAACTCTTTCAAGCTTTCAACAACCTTTCAACCCTCAGTTTGTTGTTGAAAGGGTATGGCCAAGAGAGTTATATTGCTGTATGAACTAACTTTCTATCCAAGCATAGTCTGATCTCAAGAATAAAAATAACATGGACTGCTGGAGAACCAACCAGACAACATCAAATGGCCAGAAGAATCAGGTTAACATCAGATCTTGGAAAGAGCATCAGAGAAGAAAGATTAACCCAGAACTACTCATTAGGTTCTTTATTAGGTTTTCTTATTATGTGGTTCTTGTAACAGATATGATTCTAGCAGTACAATAATGCTTAGTACATGTGCAGCAGCAAGAAGGTGAGATCAACATCTCCTGTAAAAAATCAAAAGGAAACAAAACTACTGATTAAGGTGACATGCAAGTAATTTAAGAGCAACCTAGAAATAAAATTGACATAAAATGGATCAAGGGTAATTTGTGCAAGTTAAAAAGTTTACTTTTTGTTTATCCTTCTTTCTCTTCTTCTGTGTATCTCAGTGCACGTAACTCACCCATCACACGAAAAAGGCATAAAATAACTCTTGGTTTTCTCAGGCAAAGAGCACTACAAAATTAAACACTTATCTGTGGTGGCTTAATGAATTCAGTCCTGGACACAGTATCAGACTCTTGGTTTAGAAGAGCAGGTGATGATCACCCCTCTGTTCCCATTACTTAATATGCTGTTTCAGTACTGCAAAGAAACAGAATTGGTACCTTTGGGAGCAGTTAGCCAGCTCACAGCTGCATGACAGAACAGCAACAGTCTTATTCTGTATGTATATAAATATTTTATTTCTCCTTTTGAGAAAGATAACAGAATCTGATTTTGAGAACTGACTTGAAAACAACTCTCACCAAGATAAAGACAAGCAAATACTTCAAGGAAAGCAATAATATAAAATCACTGGAATAAAAGCTTTGCTAGGATGTAGAATTGTTCGGGGGTTGATAGCTACAGATAAAATATGGAACATAAAAGTTGAATTTATTGCACAGGAGTTCATCTTTTACTACCTAAAAATATTCCATACAAAGAAAACTTATCAAAACAAGAATAGACCAACTAAACTGAAACAGGAGCACAACACAAAGATCTGGACTGCTGCAGAATAGAGGAGGAAGATACTACTTTAAAATTCAACTCAATTTGGCAAGGATACCAACTCTCAGGCCCCTGCACACTCTTCTCAGCTGAGGAAGAAAAATACTGCTGCTCAGAGAAGCCTTCACTCAGCAGCCAGGAGGAAAACCATTGTAAAAAGAGTGCCTCATACACACAACCACAGAATATCCTGAGCTGGATGGGACCCACAAGGTTCACCAAGTCCAACTCCTGGCAGCCAAACACAGCCCTCGTACTTTGCAAAAAGTCAGCACAGGGAGAGTCCCAGTTTACAAACTGGAGCTCTCTCTCTGTCTCCAAAGCACACACGTGGGACACCACCTCCTCTGCAGACTGTCAGCAGCGTGGGCAGAGGACAAGGCTGCCAAAGCTGGCTCAGGAAGTGTCGGCACTGGGAGCAGGCTGAATGCTCAGGTTACGGGAAGTACCGGGAATTAAATCAGGACTTTCACTCCTCCTCTGTTTAAGCCTTGTCACATCCGAACTCCAAGCACTTAGAAAGCAAACACAATCTGAAGTATCTTACACACAATGAGGGAATCATTTTATTAGATTATGGAAGACAGCAGCATTACAGTACAAAAAGTTACAAGAGTAGCAGAAAAAAAGTG